>PYHW01010164.1:508776-524699 GCA_013186435.1 Turdus rufiventris
GACGCGTCCCGCAGCTCCGCGGGGCCGGGGCGCGGAGAAGGGCGCGGAGAAGGGCGCAGCCCCAAGCCCCGAGCGGGGCCGCGTTGCGGGTCAAAGCCCGAGCGGCGCCGCGACCCCCCCGGCACCGCGGACGGACGCACCCCCCGCCCGGGGCAGCCGCTCGGCGCGGCGAGCCTCCGCTGCCCGAGAGCCGCCGGCGGGCGGGCCGGCGAGCGGCGCAGAGGCGGTCCCGGCCCCGCGGAGCAGGGCGCCGGCCGCCAGAGCCCCCGCGGCCCCGCGCAGCGTCGCGGCGATGCCCGATGGAGCGGGCGCTGCCCCCGCCCGCCGCCCCCCGGCGGACGCCTTGCGGCTCCGGGAGGTGCTGTCGCGGCTCAGCTTGGCCCGCGGCGACGTGTCCGGGGCGTCCACCCTGGTGAACCTGGTCGTCTCGCACCTGATCCAGGCCATCCGCGGCAAGGACAGCTGCTTCAGCTCCATCCAGCCGCAGAGCGCCGGCAGCTACTACGAGCGCGTCAAGGTGGGTGCGGGGGCGGCGGCAGGCGAGAGCTGCTCCCGTCCTGACGAGTTAAAATTAAGGATGGCTCTCTGAAGTAACTACAATGCTTTATAAAATAAGTAACCTGCTGAATGGTGCTATGTTCATTCAGTCAGAGACGCTACCGGAGTGGCGTTCAAGCTGCAGCAAGCCCTGCCCTTGCAGAGCACGCAGGTGAGCCCAGTTTAACACCACCAGCAGTCAGGCCGAGCACTGCACGAGAAGCTCTGGGCCAGCTTTTAGTTCAGTTTCTTTCTAAAAGCGGGAGCTACAGCTACAAACTGAAAGAAGGAAAATATAGAAATATTTTACTGTGAGGGTGGTGGGATACTGGTATAGGATGCCTAAAGAGATTGTGGATGCTCCAAACCTGGCAGTGCTCAAGGCCAGGCTGGATAAGGCCCTGAAGAACCTGGTCTAGTGGAGGTATCCCTGCCCAGGGCAGGGTGGGCCAGGACTAGCTGTATCTCCCAGGTCCATTCCAACTCCTTCACCTTCTGTGATTAACCTTTTTTCCTCGCTCCAGCAGACTGAAAGTCAAATATGGGGACATTTACTTTTTTTTTCCTGTCTAAAACCAGCTTCGGACCTTGCAATGCATTTTTGTCCTCACAGTTGATTTCAATGCACAATAGGATGACTCAGTACAATGTTTATACAGTAATTATTCAGAACAGCTCAAGAGTCTTAAAACTATCTTTAAAAATTAATAAGTTGGAGACTGGGAAGTGTGCTGTAAGTTGCTGTTTTCCCCTCAATGCACAGTAATCTTGGAATACCACAGAAATAAGCTCACATTTCACATCGGACATGATTAGTACACCAAGGTAGATAAAAGCACAACTCGTATAAAAATCTCAGGAGAATAAAACCTAAGTTGTAGATTGACTGTTGTATTTTCATATTTGCAGATATCCAAACCAAATGAGTTTGACATCATGCTTGTAATGCCTGTTGAGAGGATTCAGCTGGATGAGGCTGATGATACTGGAGCCTTTTATTATGTATCATTCAAAAGAAGTCCAAAAGAAAAGGGTTGGCTGAAGTTTTTAGAGGAAGATGGAAAATTATCAGCCTTTAAAATGCTTAAAGCACTAAGAGAAATTATTAAACAGGAAGTAAACAACATTACAGGTACTAAGAGAACAACCTTCATCAGTATGTGGTAAAAATCCAGTTACGTTGTGTTGCCCTGGTGTTAGAAAATCCATTTTCCTGCCAGTCCTCTTACCTCTTTCTGCCAAGGGAGCTGTAACTCCTCCTCCCCAGTATCTCAAGCTGGCTCTCGTGTTAAGAATCACAAATACATGATTGGTAACTTGCTACATTAACAACTCCATTATGCATATTTTCTCTATGAAAATAATAAACATTAAGGGTTCTGTTGCATGCTTGGTATTTCTTACATGACTTGCGTATCTTGCATTTATTTGGAGTGCACAAAGAACCATTTGCTGAAGTGATAGCAGAACAAAGATCTTGCTTTTATACAGTATCAAATATTTTTTATTGATCAATACAGAAACTGCATTCCAGTTATTTTTGTAATTATAGTAAACATATATATAGTGTATGATAGTATTAAAGTAACCCCAGTTAAGGTTATTTTTCCCCAAAATCTTCAGAAACATTGTGGCCAGATCTCTTCACTGTGTGTTTTCAACAGGGAAGCAGTTCAATCAAAAACATTACTGTATTTTTAATTCTTAGACAGTAAATCAAGAAAACACAGTAGTGTTCCCTATTTCATAGAATTCAACAGGCCTTCTCAATGTTGCAACATCCTGTAGGATAAAGAACCAGTGACTAAACCTAGGGATTTCTTTTGATTGCTTAAGAGCTCTTTAGTAAAAACCAACATTCTTAAAAAAAATAATTCATCTAACTAATCTATCTGTCTAATATGAAATATCACTTTCTTTGTTACTAGATGTGGAAGTCACTATGGCAAGGAAAAAGGCTGGATGCCCTGCAATAACTCTTCAGATCAAAAATCCTCCATCAGACATATCACTGGATATCATCTTGACTTTGGAGGCTAAGCTGAGCTGGCCCCTCAGCACACGTGATGGCCTCAAAATTGAACAGTGGCTGGGAACAAAAGTCAGGAAGAATATGAGATTTAAATCACCTTATTTAGTAGCCAAGCAAAACAAAAGTGAAAAAGTTCTAAGAGGTACCTCAAATATGGACAGTAGTAAGTTATGAAATACCTCCTCTACAACTCGATCACTTACAAGTGCTATAGAAAGGGCATCCACATCATGTTCAGTATTCTGCCTTCAAGACACATCATCCTGGATCTATCCAGCTCAGACAACTGAAATCCCTCTTTAAAGCATCAGATTTGTGGTAGTGCTTGTCCTGTCCTGAAATGTAAATACAAACACACTCTGCCAGGCTGTACACTGCCTATTACTAAGAGCATTATATTAAATCCACTCCAGCCAGACACATGGATATGAGCCTTTCCTTGCGCTAGCACTGTACAGCAGCTTGCACTCTCTTGTAAGGAAATTAGAAGAAAGTTGCTGAAAATGCAGGTAACATCCCCATACATGGGACTGCATCCACAAATCAGATACTTCTGCAGGAAGCAAACTGCTTTCTACAAAGATACATTACTTTTCACTGAACTCTGGTATGGCTACAATATTTTTTCTTCCAGACCACTGTCACATTGAGCCTCCATCAGTTTGCAGAAACATTCTGACATTGTGGTAACTGATTATTTCAGCAAAAATATTTCAAGCATTCTGGTACGTGATGACATGCCCATGTCATCAAAGCCCAGTACAGCAGTACCGATTTATTTGGCAATTTCTTCCTCTGCAAATTGAATGCAAAGAGTAACTAAGCCAAACAGGCAAGGGAAATAGTGCAATTCATGAAAAGAAGACAAAAGTGATTGCTGGTGTTAAAAACAGGGCACTGAGCTGTATTAGCAATTATTTTCAGAAGTATGAGCAGAAGAACAAAAAGAAGTGCTTTAGAACAGTCCTCTTACCTGAGACAAACTCACAAACGTATTACTTGCACAAAGAAAACCCAGACAACACAGTTAGAGTACAGAAATTAAAAGGTTGTAGATATCTATGAATAATGCAGAAGTCTAAATCATGTTCAGCAAATCCAGGGCTTCAGAATTAAGCCCAATTTTAAAGTAAATCCAAACATCCTTAGGAATTTAAACCATCCAAACAATTAATCATGTCCTATATCAATTGCATTCTAATTGTCTTTGTGAAGCAGCTGGGGAGTTAAGGACAAACGAACTGCATTCACTGAATTACGATTTTTTTAGTGGGTGCTGGTATTTAAGTCAGTTGCAAAATTGGGGTTTTTTTTTCCTAGCTACAGAAGTTGATGCTTAGTGCTGTGTAACCATTTAACGCTCTTGTGCTTGACTTCAGAGAACACCTGGCGAATCTCCTTCTCGCATATTGAAAAGGAAATTATAAAGAACCATGGCAACTCAAAGACATGCTGTGAATCCGATGGACCAAAGTGCTGTAGGTTGGTATTTCAAAGGAATATTTTACTTTAAGTCTATGTAAGCTGGGCTAGCACTACCACAGTTTCAGTTTAGCACTTAAGAATTTAATCTTACTAATTACTCATAATAGGAAACAAGAGTCTTTTAGGCATAATTGTTGTATAGCAATACAACACTGCATGTGCCTGCTGAATGTCTCATTTGCATTTACCTAATGAAAGGTGGAAACAATTGCTGGTCTACACTCTAGACTGACCTTAAAATGCAAAAAGGTGTGACTTGTTAAATTATCTTGCCCAAGTTCAGTCACATTTAGACAAAACAGCTTTAAAAAGTGACAACTCCACTTTCTGAGCAAAATTACACTTGATATCAAGGCAATTTCTAAAATTATGGTGACAAAACTGCTGAATGAGATCAAGATGAAAATAAGATTTTTCCCTTCTATGAGAACCATTTTCCAGATTTCTTCAACAAGGAAGAACAAAACCTACATGAGGTACAAAACCTCCTTAACAACTCAACTAAGAAGTTGGTTTGCCAATTACATCTCATACTGAATCAAGAAAGCCACAAGAGGATTAATGCATAATTGTATTTAAATACCTGAACTACATATTTAGAACTATGAAGGAACCTATTTTTTTTCCCCCCCACAGGAAAGGTTGTCTTAAGCTGCTGAAGTATCTTCTAGAGCAACTTAAAATGAAGTATCCAAAAGAATTGGAAAAATTCTGTTCATATCATGTCAAAACTGCTTTTCTCCACTCCTGTGTCATGTGGCCAAATGACTCAGACTGGCACTTGGGAGACCTGGATCATTGCTTTCAGCAGTGTCTGGAATTTTTTGTGGATTGTCTGCAAAAGTCTCAGCTGACTCACTTTTTTATTCCCCAATACAACTTGCTCAGCGTAGAAGATAAGTCAAAACATCATTTCCTTTCAAGAAAAATATGCCATGAATTGAACAACGGATTCCCAGTATTTCACGAGAACTATTAAGGACATTGTTCATGACGATAGCTAATCATGTTGACTTGCATATTTAAAACAAAAAATTCTGCACCATAAACAACCCTTCAGTTGTCTGGTACTACAAAACCAAAAAAAAAAACTCCAAAATAAAATCAAGAACACCAAAAGAAAAATTCATACTTCAGTAACACTGCTTAGCCACAACCCTGAAAAGACATGTTTTAAGTAATATTTACCTTGCCTATCCAAATGTATAGGTCACCTGCAAAATATCTTCAAGGTACACTAAGAACATATAGAAGAATTTGCAAAAGTTCATCTCCTACATGTAATTTCTATGTTTCCAAATACAAAGGCATTGATGACTGCTTAAAGGGAAAAAAGACAATTTTATTTAAATTAAGATCCACTGCAGAATATCCAAAACACATTCATTTCAAAAGAAAAAAGTCACTTAGTGTTGAGTTATGTCAACATTAACCAGAACAACTTTTTCAGATCACCTGCATGGATGATCTTTTGCAGAGGACAATCACCAGTAACAGTTAGCAGAGAGAAAATATTTTATTGAGTGATACAAAAGTTCCTGAAGTAAATTATCCTTTATGAGTCTTCAGAATTACTTTAGAAATCAGCCTTTTCATTGGACTTTGGATAGGAAACAATCGTTACCTAACATCCTGCAACAGAGTAGATGGTTTTGTGCCAATGAGCATTTATTTATATGATGAATCATGTAGAAAGAAATACATCTTTCAAACTGCATCAAGGATGAAGACTCTTGATATAAAAAGTTATCAAAACCAAAATGCAACATGAACTGGACACTCCTGAAACTCAAATTCATATCCATTTTTCTCATATTGAAGAAATGTGTGTTAAGGAAAAAAAGTAGTATTTCCTATTACTAAAATTGTGTATGTGAGAAGTACACTGCATTTGAAAACTGCTGTGCTGCAAATAAATGCATCTTTTGCTTCTACTTATAGAAGCCATGGGAAGTCCATTTTTTTTGCCTACATTTTGAAGGCAAAATAACCTACTGGCTTGAATAATCCCCAGGATTTACCTCAATTATGAGCAAACTAAGAGAGAAAAATATTTAGAGTAATTTTACTAGAATATTCTAATTTTACTGGATTTTGTTTATTAGTTTATATTTAATCATAGGACATAAATAAACAGAAGTTCAGATAAAGCATCAAATGAAGGAATAATTCCTTCCCATATAAATTTCAAAGAGTAGAAAACATGCCCCATTATCACTGGGAGTCTGTGTGACAGAACCTGACATCCAAATGTGAAGTGTGAATCAACTTTATCTGGAAGAAATAAAAGCTGACCTTCAAATGTATTATTTTCTCCATGACTTTGTTAACATTTTTCTAGGAAATTCTGGTTTTATTTCTTAAGATAGAATATTACATCCACAAAAACCAGAAAACCAGAAGCTGGTTTTCTTCCCCAGCTAGCCACAAACAAGTACTTCTTGTCATGCTCTCCCTTATTACAAGAAAATGCAGACATCTCTCAAAAAAAATCTTGACACACAAGTCTTAAAAATGACTTCCAATGTAAAGTTTTAAAATAAGAATAAAGAAAACTTGCTTCAGCAAATGTAAGTAATGGCAAACAGAGCAGTTTTTGTTGTCCTGAGAAATACTTCTGCATGCCGGCAGCATATCAAAGTAAAGGTACAGTATTTTGAAACCACATTGCAAACATTGAATAATCCAGTTCTCTGAATATAAAAGGAAAAATTATCTTTTAAATTCTTACATAGTAATACTGCATTTAACTAAAGAAAAACCCAAACCAACCAACAAAGCCACAATATTTGTTTTTAACCAGTAGATAATGGCTTTAGAAGTTTCATACATCACACAAGAAAAAAAACCAATTTTCATGTGAAAATAGTGTCCAAGTGCAAAACCAGATTTATTCCTATACAAAGTTAATCCAGTTTTCTTTTCCAAGATACTTTTGAGAAGTTAAAATAGGACAGTTACAGAAAATAATCAAACACAAAATGAAACTTATAAATTCAAGCCCATGGATGCTCACACTACTTAAACTTGCTTCCTCTGTTTCAGTAGCTTCAAGGGATTACACTTATTTTGAGGGCTTTCTCCAAGGTCTTTGTGTATCCTTCTCAATTTCTTTTCTCATTTGTGATTGTTTGTATCTTTCTGCCATTGCAATAAGCTTGTCAGGAACTACCTAATAAGAAAGTAGGCAAAAAAGAAACCAAGGTGAATTTTAAATAAATCTAAACTCTAAGACCCTGCTTTACAAAAACGCTATTGATTTGTGTGTTCCCAAACTTGATTTCATTATTCATCTGGCTCCTGTCACTTTGAAGATTCTTTTCTGTAGAAATGCAGAGAAAAATCTTTTTATATAAGATTATACTGAAATATAATGAAAAAAAATCATCCTTAGTGTCTCTAAATTTTCAATAATACCTCTATGCTTGTATCACCATATCTGATGGCAACATATTATCAGCTAATTACAACATTATAATTCAAACAAATGTATCTTTTAGTTATAAACAACAGCTGGTAAAAACACCCAGTGCCACTTAAAGGTGATGATATACTATGTGTGTGTATATATATATATATATATATACATATATATATTTGAATGTTGATTTGTATTAAATTCCTCATGGAAGTTTTAAGAGCCTCTGAAGAGAAACTTTGTGACTTAAAAGAAGTGTTGTCATAGGAATGGTTCTCATGTGCTTAGAACAAAGCTAAAAGACAAGGAAAGAAGGGCAGGAGGAAATGGTCAGATCTCTCACCACTGGGAGGTGGCAAGAATGTATTATCACAGTCCAGAGGGGGTTTTGGCATGCTTGTAATTATGTGGAAAAGGTGAAGAGTATCATCAAAACACTCTCACCTCAAAGTTCTTAACAACTCAGGCCAGATGTGAAGAATAACAGATTTATTAGGTTGAGTGACAGTGATTAAAAAAAAAAAAGCCAGATACCATTCTTTTGCTCACAGAACAAAGGCAGTATCCAACAAAACTTCTTAAACCAGGTCAGGCATAATGCTGACATTAATCAAATGTTTACTGCCAAAAGCACTGTGGGCACCTGTACTGTCAAGAAGTCTCGAATCACTGATCTGTCAAAGCCAGCCCACTTCAACAATCCCTGATGGCACGTGGCCATTGATGGAAGTCACCCCATCCAGAATCAGTCCCCTGATCAGAGCAAAGGGCAGTGTGTGAACATGCTATGAACACAGTTATTAAGTCTCTGTGATTTTTGTCTGCCAGTGGCACAAATACAGTGCAAACAGCCGAGTACAAACAAATGTAAATACCTTAAAGTGTCCCTTGCAAATGCCTGGGCTTGCCAATGCTTGAACAGATGGAGAATGCAGCCAGGACAAAAGGTGTGGTGGAGCAGGAAGTTATATTCCTCTAGTCTCCATTTCTTTGGTCAGGCTTTATAATTGAGCAATGGTTGCTATTTGCTATCAGCAACTTTTTCTTGAGCAGACATGAGGGACAGCTCACTGCTATATGTTTTATGTGAATTGCTCTTACTGGTGAGCAACTATCCTGGCAAACTATGACAACTCTGGAGAAGTCCATTCTGCCCTAGTTTCAAACATTATTTAAAAATAAAGTTAAAAATTATTTATCTCTAGCTTAAAGTCACAACAGACTTGTAAATGGAGATATAAGTAATGAGACAAAGTTATTTTTCAGTTGAAACATTGTATGATTTTCTTCCCGGTATCAGATCCCCCCCCTAGAGCTTGAAGCCTAACTTATTCCAAACTAAAATCGAAACAATTTCTTCAAAGAATGGTTTCTGAGCAAGCACAAGGCAAGAGTTGGAAGACGTGAAGATACAGAAACATAAAAATCTCAGTGAGGTAATATCCAGTATCTAGTGGCTTGTTGAGATTGTTCATGAACAATCTGTGTATCTGCTAAACATACAGGTAGGGTATGTCCAAGTGAGAAAATAGAAAAAGATGCTGTAGTTTACATGGAATGCTTTTCTTGGTATTTCAGAGATTACTGTTTTCCCACCTGTTTTTTCAATAAATCTCTCCATGCTTCTTAATAAGCTTTTATATATAAAAGATGCCTTCAGCATGAAACAGACACATTTTCGTTGAACCTGTTTTACTTTATATAACCTGTAGATCCAAAATCACGGAGAACATTTGGCTAACAAAAGCAGCTAGCTTGTTTTGAAATCAAAGTATTCTGAACCTTCCGTTGTCTTTTTACTTTTAAGACTGATGATGTTTTAAGACTGACACTATGGTATTTTCATTGTCATGAGAAAAAAAACCCAACACTTTTTTATCTGTAGGGATACTTCCTTTCTATCAGACATAACTAAGTTTGAGAATAATGTTGTGAGTAGTAGTAACTTCTGAAAGCAAGGATTCAGAGTTCCTCTTTTCTCCTCTGAACTCAGAGACTCGTTCCCAGTTGAACTATCACACATCACAAAAAACCAAAACCAGTTTGGGATCTTTGCAGTCTGCAACTGGGGATAAGGCTTGAAAGGTAATTGCTAACTCAGAGTACAAAACACAAGGCACCTCTAAAGCAGCTTCACAGTATCATTACTGGTTTAACCTCTTGCATTTTCTGAATAAAAACAAAGCAAAAATAAACCTCACATCAACCAAAAACTCCAAATCTGCAACTTTAAGGAATTATTATTAGGTGACCAGTCTTCTACACTTGTTTTTTTTTCTTCTTTTCCTTCCTCAAAAGCATCTTACTAGGTTTGCAATAAAGCAACATCGTATCTTTCAAAGAAGAGTTATAAACCAGAAGATTGAGGTGAAGGTCCAACCCAGGGTTTAAAGTCTGAGTAAGTATCCATAGTAAAAACCACAGATTCTAGATAAAATCCATTTACTATGTACTCAAACTCCCATCCAAAAAACAAACACACACCACAACTCAAACAAACAAAATTTCAGCTCAAGTTAGGATTTGAACTGGGGGTTTACTATAAATCAGGCAAAATATTGTTCTTTGATATAGCAAGAAACAGCAACACAACTGTCTCTGTTTTCTCAGAGATGGTATCCAAAAAAAATATGCTTCTTTAAAGAAAGAGATCACATTCCAGTTCCATTTCCCATATTATTTATAATCGTCAGTAAGAATGATAGCTTGGAAATGTTCATGCAGGTGTCACAACTGTCAGATACAATAAACTGATAAGATAGTTGAGCTTCTTCTGATATAAGTACTGCTAATATTTACACTGTTAAACAAGAACATTGGTACCTGCATGCAGAAGTGAAATATAAAGGGAATAAAATATTATGATATAAACCCTATTATTCCTTTGCAGACCTCAAAGTGTATGTTAGTTACTTTTTTTTTTTGAACATGGAAGGCTTTGGTCAAAGTTCACAGTTCCTTCCTGGGACTCATCTGTAAGGCAAAACACAGCTAAGACTATCCAGGACAAGACAGACTGAAATACCCATCTTCTTTCCCTGAGACACCACAAACACTCACCAAGAAGGGTCTAAATAGGCTTAGACCTTCATGACCTGTTTCAGGTGCTAACCTAGAACCAATATAAATCTTACCCAGTAAAGTATTCTTACTTGGTTTGCTCTCTGCAGAATGTCAATCAGCTCAGACGCAAACCTCCAGTCATTGCTCGTGACAAGCGTTACTGCCTCCCCAGTGCGCCTAAACAAGGAAGGAAACAACTGCAGATCATCAAAACAACTCCTGCCAGGCTTTTATACTGACCTAGGCACTAATGAACTGTACTACAGACAATATTACCGAGCTGATAGAATAAAAGTGGCTTGTGCATTAACTGCAACTTTTCATAAAAATCAGAATACAGAATTCTTCTAAAATGGAGCAAATGCACAACTAATTTAGACTTTTAGATAATAAACATAGCATAATGGCAACATATTTAAGTATGAAGAGACACACATTCATATCACGATGAAATGAGAAAAATCACACTTGTACCAGCCTGGGAAAGCAGCATCCAAAAGAAATACCACTAAACTACACCACCATGATCAGCTGCAGACTTTGAACCTACAGATGTGCCTTCTCAGTGTGCTGTCTAGAAAACTAAATAAATCAGTTGGTTGTGAAAATATAAACAAGGAAGTAACATTCCAGAATATCAATGCAAATTGTTTTTCTCTTCCTCATATTTACACCAGCTTTCAAACACCCTTCATTCAGCAACAGAAAAGTGTAAAACTTGCCTTCAATTTAACAGTGAATTCATTTAAACATATAAAGTAGTGTGTTTCTACAACACACTTTGATAGACTGAAGTCTTCACTCCCCCACCCCACATCATCTGTAGCCTCTAGAATCTGAGAAGAAAAACACCTACGCAGTGCATAAAACACAACAAAACACTGATAATACATTACTGTTTTCTGGTAAGCGCTTACCCTGCTCTTCCAGTACGCCCTACTCTGTGAACATATTCTTCAATGTTGCGAGGGAAATCGAAGTTAAAAACATGAGTAATGTCATGCACATCAAGGCCACGGGATGCCAAGTCAGTAGCTACCAATATTCGAACCTTGCCTACAGTAGGTACGACAGGAAGAGAACAGGAGTTTATGGAACAAACAGAAAACATATTCCAGTCTATTGGTTTTCTAGCTTATAATATATTTATTATTCTTAACAGAAAGTAAAAACATGCTGGTTGCATGTCACACTGAGTTACCTTCAAATATAAGCTGGTAAAGTAAGCACCCAAAATGTCATTTTACTATTATTTTCACTTCACAAGTAGAACAGCTGAGTGCAGGAAAAGCAAGAAATATGCCTGGTTGATATAAAGAGTCTCTCCAAAGAACAAAAACTTCTACAACTATATTCTCAGCTGATACTCTTGTCACAACACCAGCCTTTTATTAGCATGTGTTCACATAACCCTGAATTACATTCACATATATGTGTCCACACAACCCTACTAGCGTAATCTGGAGCAGGACTGTTTTACTGAAAGCATCATCTGACATTTACATTTACCATTCTGTAGACAAATGCGACACCAACTTTTAAAGAAATGTCAAAAGTAAAATAAGCAGTACTTTAGATTATTAAACTCCCAGACATTCAAACTTTTAATAAAGAGTCATCTCTTTGTCTGCTATGTCTTTTTTCTTTTTGTCAAATTAATAAAGAAAATGTGTAATTCAGAGCTCTTTAATATTTTCATTTCTACTGGACCAAAGAGACATGACACTTAGAAATACACAAGTTTTGAACAGAACAAACTTTAAAAGTCTGGCCAAAAAAAATCAGTACTTCAGTACAAACTCACCTTTCTTGAAGTCATCCAAAGCCTGCTCTCGATCGCATTGTTCCCTGTTACCATGAAGGGACTGTGCTGGAATTCCTTGGATACCAAAGTCACTTGCTAAGTCATCAGCTCTAGGGTGAAATAAAGTAATGGCTCTTAAAATAAAAGAAAAAAAGAAACAAAATAGTGCAGTATCTAGTATTTAGATCAAAAAGACAGTAATGTGACAACAAAAGCTAAATGTGTACTTAAGGACAAAATGTTACTGAGGTCAGCTGACACCTATTATAAAATAGGAAAGCAAGTCTAACCAACATAGTTTGCCTTTATTTATAGACTAATACTAGATTATTTTTGTGTTGCTCACTCAAAAAGTTCAACTTCGATACAATGACCACACCCCACATTAATCAGGTCTTGCACGCACAAGAGGTGTATGAAAGTAAACAGCACATCACATTCACATATCACCAAGAATCCAAACATCCCACTTGAACTACATGAGATTGAGACTTAACACCACCATTAACAATATTAAAAAAGATACAAACTGCCAGTCAGTTTGAAGGAAGAAATAAATAAAAATAATACTATTAGCAGCACTTTGTGGAGAAGAGCTATTACACTTGATAGTTACTCCGTGAACTAAGAAACTACTTAGTATTTCTGTTAAGAAAAAAACCCCAAACAGAGATGATACTGGGAAATGATTACATACGTAAGCTTTTTTCCCACAAAAATGATGACCTTATCTTTTGGCTTCATAGACTTAATGAAGCTATGCATGAAAGTTCTCTTTTCCTCCTCGGGGATAACAATAACTTTTTGTTGTACTGTGTTTACTGCCTGTCAAACAGCAAAAAGGGATGTTAGGTAGAAACAGATTAGAATAATATTTTTTCCTGTTAACTCCCCTATTGCCATGTTATAAAACTACTAATATATGATACCATAAAAAACTATTTTAATATGTATCAGTTTGGAGTTCAAACAATGCAGATTTCTTACTTCCTCATTGCTTTAGGAGAAAAATAAAATTTACCTTTAAGCAGTTTGCCAAACCATTTATTTGCAAAGATTTAAAGGGTATGGATTAGTGAGGTGAAATAAATATATTTTTAGTGGAAAACACACTGAATTCTTTTATTTGCAAATATTTCATGTTAATCCAGAACAAGTTGGAACAAAGGTAGTCTTACTTGAAATTACAGCCTTTTAAAGATGCTGTAAATCTCTCTGAAATTACCAGTTCTAACTATTCCAATAACAGTTCATTAAAAACTTTATTCCATTAACTCTAACGGTTACCACAGAATGTCTAAGGTATAACTAATAAGTAGAATAAAATGTCTAGACATTCTCACAGTATGGTATCATGTACTGGATACTAGGTTTTGTCATTCCTTATCACTAAAAAAAAAATGGATCTGAAAAGGAATATTTCCTAAGATCTTGGGTGAACTACTGTTTCTGTAAATTCTGCTGGTACTGGAGCCAACCACCCACAGCTGCACAACAATGACAAATAGGCAACTACATCCACATGTTAGAAGTTCTGGACATTAAAGACAGTTCTTACTCTAACACATACTTCCTGCTCTAGACAAGTCCTCCAAGAGTTTAAAACAAAGCTCCCACTCCATTTGAGAAAGATGTAGTTAGGAAATACAGATTTAGATAAGGATCTGTATGCATTAGAAGGAACACCAAGTAAACAACAAGAACTTGCTGAACCAAAATTAAGGTTGCAAAACCAAGGGATCACAAAAACACTTGGCACTGTGAAGTACAACACTCAGTATGATTGATACTTGTCACCTGTGATGTCTTCTACCGAAGAGCTAAGATAGCCAGATGTTGTTACAGAAAAATGTTTGTTTATACTTTTAAAATTTTTCTGAACTCTTAAGGAAATTTTAAAATAAATAGCATGGAGCTGTTTCTTGAAAGCTCAGATTGATTACAAAAGATATGTGCATCTACACATATACAGTTAGTTACAAGCAAAAATTTTCCAGTCTTAAGCGTAGGTTCTTCTACAAAAGGAAGGGGAAAAAACAAAAAAGGATAACTTACTGCTAAGTCAAGAGTGCCAACATATACCATCATGGGATTTTTCAAGTAGGATTTTGCTAGGCGACGGACACCATCAGGCCAAGTAGCACTAAACAGGGAGTGAAGAAGAAACCACATGTGCATGAGAATAGCATGCCAAATCTTCTCCAATTTATTAATTTCATCATATTGTCCTTTTTTTCCCTTTCTTACATACCAGTGAAGCACGTATGCAGTAATGGTATTAAGTTTAACTAATCTTAAATTAATACTAAACAGCACTCAAGTTTAAAAGGTAATTCTTTTGGTTAAAAGTACAGGCAATTATGGAGCTTTTCTATTGAAGCCTCAGCTGAGCTTAGTAGTTGAACAATACCTAATAAGCAAGTTCCTAGTCTGTTTTCTAAAACAACAGCTCAAATGTAAAATATGGGAACAAAAATTACTGTTGGGATATTTGATTGTTAAATTCCCAAAAGCTGCGTAATTTAAAAATTAATCCAGGTACAGACTAGCACAGACATTGATCAGAAAGTCAGGAAATGCATTTGGTCCTAGATAGAGAAGTGTAAGTCAGCATTTCAAACTGATACGGCAAATTCTAGCACACCTGGGATACCTTCTTTTTTGGGGGGAACTTAACTGTCTTTATATTTAATGTAAAACATCAGAAACGACAGTACAAAATGAAAAAAATTGCCAAATGACTCATTGGGACTGACTAGACAGAATGAGAAAGAAAACTAGTAAAAATGTTAATAACTGACACAGTTGTTTTGAAATTATCTTGTTCAATAATTGCCAACTTGTTCAATAACCTTATGTTCAAGCCCTGAGCACTACTGTGTTTAGATACCTTGTCATAACAGTTTGTCTGTCAGGACGCACATCTATAAGGATCTTCATTATCTGAGGTTCAAATCCCATATCCAGCATTCTGTCAGCCTCATCTAAAACCTGTTCAGGAACAAGGTTATTTAGTCCACCCAGTCCCTCAGATAGGGGTTCGTTTCAGCAGGACATTACACAGAAAAATATTTTAATGGCAACTGATTTAATTGTAAAATCCCCTCCATAACTTACTGCAAAACCTGTTCAACCTTCTATTTTCCTCTTCAATTTCCTTGACTTTTTCATTCAGTATTATACTTTCAGGCAAACCAAGAAAATGCACTGTTCTTTAAGAGCATTTACAGTCAAAAAAGAAAAAAAACAACTGCTTGTTTTAACAAAAATTAGGTCGATGGCTAAAATTAAGCACAAATTAAAAAAAAACAAAAACAAAGAACCAAAAAACCCATAGCCAACGAAACCCAGAGAGGACCTATCTGCTCAACACGCATTAAGAAACTGTTTGCAATTTAAAGGGGAAATCTCATTTCTACCACATTAGAAATCTCATACAGGATCAAAATACCACTTGTCAATTTAGTTCCTCATTAGAAATAGGAAAAAAGCCAGAACATACATTCTGGCTCACACTAGGACACTGCACAACTCCCAGAGCACAAGCTTGTTTCATCTGGTAAAAACAGCCAGATGTGAACAAG
>PYHW01010164.1:529077-605764 GCA_013186435.1 Turdus rufiventris
AGTGTCCAAAGGAGGGCACAGAGATGGGGAAGGGCCTTGAGGGGAAGCCGTGTGAGGAGCAGCTGAGGGCACTGGGTCTGTTCAGCCTGGAGGAGACTGAGGGGAGAGCTCAGTGCAGTTACAGCTTCCTTGTGAGGGGAACAGGAGGTTTAGGCTCTGATCTCTGCTCTGTGCTGGCAGTGACAGCACAGAGGGAATGGACTGAAGTTGCGTCAGGGGAGGCTTAGGCTGGATTAGAAAAAGGTTCTTCACCCAGAGGGTGTTTGGGCACTGGAACAGGCTCCCAAAGGAAGTTATCACAGCATCAGCCTGACAGTTTAAGTGTTTGGACTACTCTCAGTCACATGGTGTGACTCTTGGGGATGTCCTTAGAGGGCTAAGAGCTGGACTTGATGATCCCTGTCCCTTTCAACTCAGCATATTCTGTGTGATTCTTCTTAGCTGTCAACTCAGAAGGACAAGAAGCAGTAGCGTAACATAGATTTTGACTGTGAGATTAGTCAAAACAGACATTCTGAAAATTGGGAAAATATAAACTCTGTGTTTACTACTATCCCCTTCCCTCTTAAATGCAATTATTGTTGTAGGTGAATTTAATAATAATTGGTAGGAGAAAAAAAAATTACTTAACAAACCAGTGAAAAGTAAGACTACCTTTTAATTCCTTTGTATGCATACTTTGAACACTCTGCCTCTACCTGAAGCGCCAGTTCTCTAGTGGGAGCAAGGACTAACATTCCAGGCCCCCCACGCTGATCTTTAGATCTGCAACAAAGCATATTTAGAATGTTGGTATATACGGATGGGCAAAGTCCATCACCCTTGACACTGAACATTTTCATACTGTTCCAAACTTCCTCTGTACACACTGCTGTTAATGGAATATATGGTGACAAATTTGGTCCTCATTCTACCAGATTCATAATTTTTTTTCCAATACATGATTTTTTTCTTCATTACTAGAAAATCATCTCAGGAGTTGGGTGCAGAAGGAGGTAAGTGCAGGGGGAAGTATGCACAGCTAAACAAATCAGACCTGTGAGCAGTCCTTACATTGGTTGTGAAGTCAAGTGAATGAATCCAGGCATTAAGTATGCTAATGTCTTCCCAGTACCAGTCTGTGCTATACCAATAAGATCAATTCCTTGGAGTATAATTGGCCACGCCTGGGACTAACATAAAACAACAAATACTTAAATGTAGTTTTCATTTTTCTTTTAAGCTTCAGTTAAAGAGTCATCAGAATTGAAGACATACCTGAATTGGTGTAGGCTTTTGAAAACCAACTTTTCTTATATTGGCCATAATATCAGGATAATGTTCAAATACATCTTCAAATTTACAAACAGGATTGGGAATGCAACGCTTTTCACCTTCTTTTAAGTCATCACAAGTTATATCATTATTTTCCTTCCTGTATAAAGTAGTGCAATTGTTTTAAAGTCTCATTATCTGAAAAAGCAGAGCTAACATAGAAGACTGTGTTTCTTAACTTGAACAAGAAAAAAAACAAGTTCAGGCTCTTGAATGGGATTGAATTAGTCTTCTATCTTTCTTAAAAGTCTTTCTATAGGAAGAACACTTCTCTTGGAGGCATCAATTACCCGTTTTTCTTAAGAATGCCTAATTTGAATTTATATACAATTATTAACATGAACTGCACTCCTATCAGGCTACAATTATATCTTATTACAAACTGAAGTAGGTATGACAAGCTTTTAAACCCAAAATTTAAATTAATGGCTTGAACAAAATTCTCTATTCTGACAAAAACCTTCCCCAGCTGTTCTCAGAGTAAGCTCCCTGGATACTCTGGAGAATACAAACAGAACAATTTTGGAAAAAGAACATGACCAGTATGACAAGCTCCACAAAAATCCCTGGAACAACCAACCCCTAAAAGCAGGCAAAACCCAAATCTCAACACAAATAAAAGACTACATTAAAAACTGCTGTTCCAAGGCTTCCTCTAATTAAGAGCTATTAATATGCCGGCCTAGTTTCAGCCAAGAGCAGGTTAATTTTCTTGCACTGACAGTGAGGGGCTCTTGAAGCCCTGTGGGCATGCCTACATTGTTACTCAGTATTGCCCAAATCATCACTGCGGGGTGGATGGGATTTTCACTTTCCAGGAGAAAGGGGGTGTGGTTTCCTCTGGAAAAAGAAGGAAATGACCCTCGATTGCCATTTAGTTCCTTTTCTCAGGAGAGCAAATGGAGAGGTGAGGTGGTGTGGATGGTCTGACCAGAGGGCTTTGCATCATTTTTTAATCTCAGGCTTGGGGAAACAAACATGGGCACAGACAGTTTCATCCACAATTTTTCTCCTTTGTCTCAGGAGCTGGCTGTGGTGATATCCTGTTGGTTGGACTTCCACAAGCATTTTTGCATGTAATCACCTTTTATAAAATGTTGTTATAAGTGTTGTTGCTGTTCCACTTATCTGGTTGACATTTTCAGTAAATTCTTATCTCAACCCATAATCTGCCTTTTGTCCCTCTCTCATGACAGGGGGTGAGGGGAGTGGCTGCTTAAAGCTTAATTCCATCTAATTTTAAACCACATCTGCATAAGCATACTGATTTCAGTCCTGTACTCCTCTGAAGATTCCACTCAGTAAAAAGCTTTTCTTCAAGTGGGGTGTAAACTAGGAAAAGAATAGGCAATTCAACTTCCCCTCATGTTTACAGAATTATTTCTTTCAATGGCTACCATTTTTTCTTTAAAGTGAACTGATTAGATGAAGTAGAAAAAAAATTCCTTTATCATGCAAGTTCTATGCTCAGTACATATTTTTAATCTACAAGAACAATGTTCCATAATTTCACTAGCTCTAGAAATAGCACATTCATGTACATTAAGGAAAAAGGTGAAAACAGCTGGAAACAATTCTATGCTTCGCTCAGTGTGGCAAAAGTTTTCTCTGGTATGCAAAGGAAAAAAAGAAAAATGAAAAAAAAAAAAAAAAAAAAAAAAAAAANGAAAAAAAAAAAAAAAAAAAAAAAGTAACGAAAAGTTAACACTTCAATAATGCTCACTAACTTCATTAGAACTACTGAAGAGGGTTGTAACTATTACCAAGGCCTGAATCAAATCACTTGAAACATGTTTTGTTTTCCTTGCAAGGTACTGATATAGGTTGTCAGATCAAGCAAATAAATGCAGTTAATGAAGCATGAACTGAAGCACCAGGATGTGCTTGTAAAAATAAGACAGATAAAAAAGGAAGACAACAGTAACAAAAAAGTTGGAATTTTGTTTGAAGATGGTTTTGACTAAAAAAAGGCAGGGAAAAAATTGCAGCCGAAAGATATTCAACATGTGAACAATCCTATTTGGAAGGACCTAGAAAATGTGAACATCCTATCCTGTCTCATGAAAGGCAAAGAAATAGCCAAAAGTCGGTGAACTGTCATGATTTTTTTTCTGTTCTGAAATTCAACTAGATCAAACACTTTTAGAGAAGCACAAAATCCCTAAAGTTAATTTTCCAGACAACTAATACTATCTCATCCACTAGTTGTTTCATTCCCAAGAAAGAGTTCTTAAAAAGATCAAGTTGCTACAAGACCCCAGCACTGGCACCTCTGTCTCAGCATTTCATCTCCCGTTTTCTAGGCTTTATAGTTTAATAGTAATTTTTGCCAAGCAAGATGATTCCCTAAAGAAATGATCTTACCTCCACAGTTCCACTTCTTCTTGTGACATGGATGCAGTCCTGGATGATTCTTTGTAGAAGTTTTTCTCAATTGGAGGCAAGCCTTAAACAATCAGAAAAATTCAACTTGAATCAGCAAGAAAGAATACAGTCAGTGTGAGTCTGCTAAAGCCCAAGATGGAAAGCCCAGGACACAGAAAGTGCCTTGAGCTAGGACACTAGCTGGAAGTGATGGAAGACCATTGCTCATGTAAAGAGATGAAGGCTGAGACAAACACTCCAATATCTGCAAAAAACCCACTTTTCCACACTTCAAGTTCTGAAGTAATTTCTACTAACATATATATAGTAGTATATTTAACAACTCTTAAGGTTTTTTTTTGTTTGTTTTTTTTTTTTTCCCAGTGGCCAAATTCAAAACCACCATTTTCAAAGGGTGATGTTCAAAATACTGTGAGTAGCAGGGTGCAGTCTTGGCACAGTAATCAGTGTCTTCCATGACCATGCTGAGAAATGCTAACATGGCCAGCTCACTGCAAATACATCACTAATTTGGGCTCTGAAAGATTCAGTCATCTCAAAGCAAGTATTAGAAACGTTTAAGCATTCCAAGACATTTAACACATAAAGACAAGTATAATACAATCAAAATTGTAAAACTAACCTGCCCACTTCATAGATTCATATTTGGCCCTGTTTTCTCGAATAGAGGCCCAGTTAATCACCGGTTTCTTTGGATTATTTTCAGGCTTGATAATGTCCAAGGTTTTTCCTGCAGAGTTAGTAACAAAATGCTGCTGTTTGATGAAACAAACCATGGGGAGCAATCTCCCCTCAGAATAAACACATTTTTTTTCTATTTTAAGGCCTCATGTATTTTAAACAGACATGAAACATGTAAGGGGAAAATTATTTTCTACATCTCTGCCTCAAACACTGCTAAAACATGTACAAATCCAGTTTTGTAAAAAAGGGAAACATTCCAACATCTTTAGCGACTTAAAGAAAGTAATGATAGGTTATGAAATGCTTCTCCTCCAGCTATAAATTAGGCTTGTTTTGAAGCAGGCTTTTGAAAAACTTGTGAAAGCAGTAGATGATATATAGACAGAAAGCTGCAAAAGCTGCAAGAGCAAAGCTTAGGTCTAAAGCATCCAATAACATCACAATAAAGTCTGTCTAGTTATATTCTATACTTTTGTGAAGAGGTTAACACCTCCTAAGTAAGTGCAGTTTTACACTGAAGATATAAATAGCAACACAACTGTGTGAAAAATTAGTGGAAAGGCAGGAAACATAGGGAAAATACTGTAACAAAACCTAAAGTAGTTTTAAATATTTCTTGTCTCTTGAAAAATACTCATCCACCTTCTGGGACACTTCTAAAAATGAAAGAAACTCTCCAAACATTATTCTAATGCTGGAACATAATTTCTGGATCTCTTCTTCCTCAGCAGAGCATCAGATAAACAACTGTGGATGGTGTTTGCCTGTGCAAAAAATTGTTGGAAGCACATACAAGACATACCGATAATATAAGCAGCATGCAAATGTGCAAAAATTATTTCTGTATTCATGCGACAAAGCTACCATAGGAAAGCCTAGTAAGGCCAGGCATGAAGTGCAACATCAAATCTTAAAACATTAACTTCCCCTGAAAGTAGCAGGAAGTCAGCATGGCCCATGCAATGATCAGCACTGTACAGATTATCTTTATAAAAGTTTACTGACTTGTAATACACCAAAGATACTAGATTAAAACTCGCACTAGAGCATTGGCTCTAGGCTTTTGGAAGAACCAGATTGATAATGCAAGAAACCAAAGTGGTAGAACATCCATAAAATTGTTGAGAACACATGGGAACTGGTTTTCACTGGTAGTTTGGGGAGAGGGGGAAACTGTCCATAGTTGAAAAAAGGAGGATATCTTGCTATTTCTGATTTAAGGAGATGCCATTGCCCAAGAAAAAGGTTTAAGCTAACTTATTTCGTAAAATATTAACTATATAAAAACATTTCAGCAAACTACCAAAGATTTGGAAGATAATTAATAATTCTGTTTCCCCCAATCCCACATTTCTTACCTTTCTCTGTCCCACCTCTAATATGGTCAGAACTTGTAACAAGGTTGTCAATCAACATCTTGGCTTTGTTTTGCACATCAACACTGCCAAAAATCTTTACTTCAGATTCATAGGTTCCTCTTGTAACCTAGGTTAAAAACACCTCTGAGTTTTTTTCCATACTGCAAAGAGAAACATTATACAACACATAATGAAAATAATTTTTGATAATTTTTTTATCCTGAAGTTTAACTTGTTCTATGTAAAGGCCCTTTAATCCCTTTTCTAAAAGACAAGGAAATAAATGCAAACTTAAGGAAAAAGAAATCAAGAAATCCTATTTTCACATAGCGTCCAAGTTGCACCCTCAATTCCACTTCCTTTTTACCAATTATAAAACAGTGGCATTACTGCAGCTATTGTAACACCCTTCAACTTCTTCCAACTGGTTTACACAGAAACAAAAACAAGTATGTTTCCACCAGAGCCCATTTCTTGACAAGATACAGCACATGGTACCTTTATCCTGGAACCTGAAGAATTCTCAAGTTCTTTAATTTTAGTTCCACCCCGACCTGTTATAAAGATACACAGCAGGTATTACAGAGATTTAGGACAAACTGCCTTTAATTACATGTATTTTGTTTGTAACCAAACCCCAAGACCTTCATATGAGTATAAACAAAAAAAATTTGTGATACCAAATAGAGATTTTAGGCAACTCTTTTGTCAATTAACCAATGCAAGGTTTGTGTGTAAGGGAATGCCTTTCAGTAGAAGGGATGGAGGAGTAAAACTAGATCAAGAGATTGTAACCCTTCTTCCATGTAACTAGAGGCACTTCAGACCACTTGCACACTGCTGGCCCTGAGAAACAGACGTCGACTCAATCGCTTTAGGGAGGAAAAGTCCCCCTGGCGAGTGGCAGAAACCCTGCAAAAGCACCCTGCCATGCCCAGGTGGAACGAGACGCACGGGAGCTGCGAGGGGCCCTTGCACGGCCGGACTGAGGGAAGGCAGGGATGCAGCTCCTCAGGACACTGCCGGACCGCCTCCTCCCCACCGCTTACCTCAGCGGGTCAAGCACCCGGCCCGGGGCCCCCCTCATTACCTATGAGAGCCCCGACCAGGGCGCTATCGAGGTGGAAGCAGAGCGGCGCCGCAGAGTCCCGAGCCTGGCCGGCCGCAGCTCGGGGCAGCCGCTTCTGCGCCGCCCGCCTCAGGCCGCCGGAGCCTTCAGCGCCTCGCGGCTCCCACTCTTCCCCTCCGGGACTCCCCGTGCCCTTCCCCCATCGCCCACCGCCCTCCGCGGAGGTGCGGCCCCACGAAGGGGTGCTGGGCGACCAGAAGAGCGGCTCGGCAGCAGCGGCGGCCCGCGGCCAGTCCGACGCGCCGAGCTCCTCATCGCTGCTCGCGTCCCAGTCCGACATGGCGGCTTCGCCCGGCCCGGCCGCCCATGCGGAGGGACTTGGCGCGGCTCAGGGCCGGCCGCGCTGATTGGCCGGGGCGGGCCGCTCCGTGAGCTGTGATTGGCTGGCTCCGCACGGGGCGTTGGCTCTGCGGGGCTGCCCCTGCTGACTTTTCTCGGAATCGCTTGGGTGGGAAAAGGGATCTGGGATCATGGAGTGCCGCCTGTGATCGAGCCCCACCTTGTCAAACAGACCACGGCACTCAGTGCCACGTCCGGTCTTTTCTGGAGCACGGTGACTCCCCCACTCCCTGGGCAGCCTGTTCCACTGCCCAATCACTCCTTCTGTGAAGAACTTCTTCCTACCGTGCAGCCTAAACCGGCCCTGGCACACTTCAGGACACTTCTGTGTCCTCTTGTCCTGTCACTGGTAGCCAGGGAGAAGAGGCTGACACCTACCTGGCTGTACCCTCCTGTCAGGCAGTTGTAGAGCTCCATAAGGGCCTCCCTGGACTTCTTTGCTTCAGGATAAGCACCCCCAGCTCCGGCAGCCGCTCCTCACAGGACTTGTGCTGCAGACCCTTGGCCAGCCTTGTTGCCCTTCCCTGGACTCGCTCCAGCCCCTCAGTGTCTTTCCTGTGGCGAAGGGCCCAGAACTGGAGAGAAGACTTAAGGTGTGGCCTTGCCAGTACTGAGTACTAGAGGGACAATCACTGCACTGGCCCTGCTGGCCACATTATTGCTGACGTTTTCTGATTTTCCTCTCCCTGCTCCTCTGCCGGAACAGGGTGGCTCAAGTAGGGGTATCAAGAGCCAGTTGCCAAGGTGCCTTGTGACTTTCTCCAAGGACAGAGATTCTACAGCCTCCCTGGGTAAACTGTGCCAGTGCTTGGTTACCACCAGTGTGAAAAAAATAGAGAAAACCAAATCAAAACAAAAAAGAGCTGGCATACCCCATGCCCTTTAATTACACGAAAAAAATGCTAAGTGGGTGTTTACATTTCCTTGCTAGGTAGGATCCTGGATTTGTGTTGTACAGAGCTGAACAGGGAACATTTATGTATGTGTCTTTATGGATATGCATCACCACCTGTGCCTGATCATGGCAATCTGCCAGTTAACCCAAGAGAAAAAAACTACTCTGCTGTCTTCTGATCCTTCCCTAGCAGCTCTGTGCACACAGGAAGCCTGCTTTAACACAAGAAGACAATGTGTACCTTTGCTTCTTTTCCTGTCCTGTGTTTATTCTTAGGCAGAGCTTGGTAGTGTTCTCATTGGCTGACATGGAAAACCTTCCTTTCTGGCAACCACGCCTTTAAATTTCAGTATCTTAAGATGTTGTTCATCAGAGAGGCTGGGAATCACCTGCACATTGAGATATCTGAGTCCAATCTTGAAGCCTCCACAGAGGCAATGGTTTTACCACAAGAACAGGCTCTCTATATCTAGTATTTTACACTCAAATAGTGAAGCTTGTCTTCAGCCAGGCTGCAGGAAGAGCACAGTGGTGAAAGTAGGCATCTTGCAAATGACTGTTTCATGTTTGGTGCAGTAACATTCTACAGCAAGTTTCATGGTCAAATGCAGAAACAGCTTCACCTAGGCCTCAAGTTAAAATGAGATAACAGATGTGTTTCCATGAGAAATTCTGCTCCCCACACAGGTCCCTGGTTGCCAATCCTGAATCCATTGCCATTTATCAAACAGGGAAGGGAACAATAACTTCCAAGCTCATTTTCAACAGCTGCAACATTAAGTGAAAGTAAACTGCTGTAAACAGTTAGCAGAAACTGAACATGTCAGACTGGTTTCTGCACATTTTATTCTAATAAACTTCCTTTGTGGTGTTTTGGCCCCCTAATGAAAAAATTACAAACCTTCAAAAGCAAACAATGAGTGGCAAGCTTAATTGTTTTTTCTTTCTGTGACTGATATGTGGTCACCATACAATCTTTTATGTAAGGAAAAAACCCAGTAGTCACAGTACTTTTCAAGTAATTTTTATTAACAACAATATGGATTCAACTTCGTCAAGAATTTACAATTAACATTGTAATGTACTGGCTAATGTTGCAGTGTCAGTGGAAGCAGCCATCATGCTTTCTAAGCCTGCTGCAAAACTTTCTTTTTGTCTTTCAAAGAAGTCAAAAATACTTCCAATAGCAGATGACCTTGGATATGTCTGGAATTGTCCTATGTGTGGCCACAGCTGAATGAATGGCCACATTTGCATCCAGATGAATGGACAGGAAAATATTACATGCTTCCACTGACGTTGCAGGGGACAAGTTTTATTTCAAAAACAAATTAATCTTTTTAGACAGTGACAGCACTTTGTGTGATGTTGTAATCCATTTGAATAAAGTCAATTAACACACCTGGAAAAAAAATGTGAAGCAGAAATACCTGGGACAAATTCTTTTCTGTATTTCATTCAAACCTAGTGAATCCGAAAGGATTGCATGACATATAAGTCAGGATAAAAGTTGGCCCAGAGAGGCAAGTTCTTGTACATGTGTTTCAGTTCCTGTCAGATGAGTGGAACTGAGTCTGATTATCCCAATGGAGGCTGAGCTTCACCCAGTTGGGCAGTGAATTCATTGAAGTCTATGAAGCCATCCAAGGATGAATTTAGCCTCAGGTGTTTAAACCCCTTTTTTCTCCATTCCTTTGCTCTTATATATTTTTTTCCTTCTTATTCCTATTTTCTGAATACTCTGATTTTCTCTGTGCTTTTTAAAAATGTCCCTTCTCTCCTTCCCTTTTTATATCAGTACTTTGTGCGTTATTTTTTTATATAGTCAATGTGACAAGGGTAAATTCAGCTAAGTATTAGTTTCCTCAGGAAATAACTGGAATATTACCATTTTCACTTCAAACAGATGCCCAACAAAATCAGGATTTGAATCTGAGTTCCCAATTCAAGAAAAATTCTTGAATTTCATAGAATGAATGAATTCCATAGAATTTTTCCTTGAGTAAGGACTGCAGGTCCCAATCCAGAAATACTACTGTACATCAGATGTTCTACTATATATCAGCAATTCAGCATGATTTGACTTATCACAGAAAAGCAGGTGAGTTACTCATCACCATACTATAATGAGAGCAGTCACTCTAAGTAGGAGTATCTCAAAAACATATGGAGCAACTGTGGGCACTGTAAATAAAAGTGTATGATCTTTGCAATCTTGAACCCTAGGCTAAAACATCATATTAATATTTAAATAAAAGTATAGATCATATAAGCCAGGAGCAAATACAAATTTTTGAACAAATAATAGTCATTTAAACCATTCTTTTCAGCCTCTCTCTTCATTCAGGTAGAAGAAGATGCTGACCAGAAAACAGTTATTTAGATAAGGCTTAAGTCCTGAAGCTCTTACTTTAAGTTCAACTTCTGTCTTCAAACAATTCAAGTGGATTGCAAATCAGAAAAAAAAATATTTTTTGTCCTGACTCATGAACAATTTTTATTAGTTGTCATGAGCTGGACTTTAATGAGGAGCTCAGGACAAAACCTGAAAAGCCAGACAGGCTCTTCTTTTGTGAAACCAATGAATGACTGTCAGTTGTGACACTGTCTTTTAAAGAGAGAGCATAGAAACCCCACATGAGGAAATTCGAGTAAAGCTTATAAAAATCCAAACAAACAATTCTTCCTCTTTAAAATTTCATATATTCACTACTCTTTCTATTTTCTATCAATATTATGTTAAAAAACCCTATATGATAAGACTTGCATCTACAAAAATAATAATAATGGTGAGCATAAAAGAAAAAAATTAGAATTTTAAACCTTAATTTGAAAAGATACGATCTTCTGGATTTATCAGTACTTTGTAGAGACATTAATATTTTCATACATAATTTATAGAACTCATTCTTTTGTGCACAAAATTGTATTAAATAAATTAACTTAAAGTTAGAAGGACTCAAGCATGTCATTTAAGGCAAAAATACCAAGTTTCCGTGAGATAAATTATCAGCAAACCCCAAGGCCCTGTTTCTGTGCGGAATCAGAACAGGCAGGGCCATTGCTCAGTTCTCCCATCGACGCCTTGTGGGTGCAATGGGGTTGCAACCATCTGCTCCTGCAGATGAAGGTGGAAGAGTGGTGTCCAATTCATGATGCCTTGGTTTTTCCATCTCATCGAGGGGAAGGGAGTTTCACTCTGGACACACAGTTGCCGTGTGCCCAATCGCTTGCTCCTTAACTGAACCTAACTGCACATTTATGCTTAGGTCAGCAGGAGGCTTCACATGAAAGGCAAGAAAGGCACCATAAACAGGAAAAAGGAAAAAAATAGCCTAAAAACAATTTAAATTTAAAAATTTTCAATACTTTAAGCTTACATATCTGTCTGGAAAAACAGCAGACATTCAAATAAGTTAACAGTTAAGTGAACTGAGATGTGGAAAAAATGTATTTATACTCACAAAATTGCTGTTGTAATCAGGCTTCGGTATGGTCAGATTGCACATAAAAGAAAAAGGAAAGGCTGAATGTGGTGAATTATATGGCAAATCAGCGGTGAGGAAATTGTGCTTCAAGGCGTCTTTCAGGATTTAACAACTGAAGTTTGCTCCGGCATAAGCCATGGAACACAGTGTACCATCCATGGACCCCATATAATGACACAATATATACACTCTACAGTTTGCATGTACTTTCACATAATAAAGTTGTCATATAACATCCAGCAATACTTCGGTAAAGCAAATGGAAGCAGAAGTTACAATGGTTTCATAGTAAACAGATCAGCTCCTTCACAATACAATCTACAGCATTTAGCCACGATTAAGACTGAAGTGATTTTTTGATGCACATAGCGAGTTCCCAGCGGGTCTGGACCTTGAGAAAACACTGCCCTGAGTGAGCTGGCACTGGCACACCCGTACATTCGGTAGTCCTGCTGCTAGAGGGAAGCTGAGCCCGAGCTGGGTTGTCTACAAGCCTTTGGTGCAGGTGAGGTGTGAATCTGGCAGGAGGCACACACAGAAACCTCATTCAGCTGGGAAGAGTGAAAGCCTGTTTAGGCTCTGCAAGGGTTCTCCCAGTGGCAAAGCCTTGCTGGGGATGTGCAGGCAGGCACTAACACTGCTCCTGTACCTCAGCTGAAGTGAAGTGTAGGCTAAAGTGAGGAAAAAAAGAGGATGTATCAGGCAGGATTGCTTAGTCTGATGTAGGCATTGAATTTGAAAATTTGGGTTTTAGCAGGAAAGGGCCTGAGAGTCCTGTGTTGGAAAGTTCACTAGAAATGACTGTAGTTGGGACACAGTGTTGAGCTACAAGAGTGGGACCATTTTCCCTCTCTCCTCTTCCCCTTTTATTAAAAAAGCAACAAGCTCTTGCCTTATTTATTTTTTTTTTAGTTAAAGTGGTTTTCTCAACTTCTATTTCTATTTCTGATTGCCTGGATGGCTTTTTTTCTTTTTTTGTGTTTTTTATTTTATTTTAATAACATTCCATATTTGTGAAAAAAACCCATGTAACTTTTTCCTTCTTTACCTTTCTTGTTTTATTTTCTAGGATGATTTCCCTTCCTGCCCATCTATATCCATATTATTATTTATTTCTTTTCTCATTATTGTGTTGTCTTTCTCCTTCCTGTTCTGTCCTCTTTAGTTTTACTCTGTGTTTCAGTTCCTCATTTTCCCTTTTTGCCCAACCTTATGGAAGTGCTGTTGTAGTATCAGGTTGGGACTGCAAGGAAAATGGTCGAAATTTTCACAAGAAGGAAATATTGCTTCTATAATAAAGGCAGCACCTGCTTCCTTCCCTCGCATACTGCTGCCAGAATGGTTCAGATTCACAAGTCAGCTTCTCAATGAGACTGGAAGAAAGAGAGATTCCCTTGAATTTTCAGTGCAGTCACCCACATTATCCACTTCTGATGCCAGACCCAATCCTTAAAATACAAACCTTTTGTAACAAAATAATTCTTGTTATAAAGAACAATGTGACGGTGGTGTGTCAGGTACATCTGCCACAGCACTAAATCACCAAAAATCGCATATTAACATACTGTTTTCAGAGCTAAAAATAACTGATTACTGATGAGTTAATGTGTGTATCTTGCGACTGGCAGCCATTTCTAACCCCATGTTACTCATTTCCTTGGTACCTTGCTAGCAGCTGTAGATAATATTTTTGTTGTAAACGTAAACTATCATCTAAATCAGGACATTATATATATATATATGTATAATTAATTAGTTCAGAAGCAAAGTGCTTTAAACTTTAAGATTTTTACTTCTGCCCCATAGAAACAGCGCAAGGTCTAAATTCTCAAATTTTTGTTTTTTGATACATCCTGCAGCATTAGCTTTGTAGGCAACTCTTTATTTAAACCTACTGTACTACATGAAAGGCTGCTGTACTGTAGGTGTAAATTTGGATGTTAGCCATTGCTTAGACATGCATTTTCATGCAACTAGGAAATATGGGCTCATTCAACTGCTTTGCAGATTCATCCTGATTTTTGTGATTTTATCTTATTAAAAAGGCTTTCAAAACAGTTCATGCTATGATATGTATGACTAGAGGAATGACCCAGCCAATATAGAAAGCCAGAAGTTATTTGAGTTTGACATGGAGCAGATTGAGTGCTTCTGTACCATCCCCTGGCTTGCAGATGTTTTGAGATGATCTTGATATTCCAGTCCTTAGAGAGTCAGCAGAGAGAGTTGTTTCCACTAATGGGCGCGAGATGGCTTCAGTACTCTCTGTCCCTGCCTCTGTCTCCAACTCTTCATCTGTTATAAATAATTTTGACTCCCTCCATTTGGAGTATACATCTTGGCTACCTCTGGAACCACTGGAGTCACTGCCAGCAATCTGTATATTCAGTTCTTCTGATGACTGTATAAGGTTTTGTACAGATAAAGATTTTCCTAAATCCATTTGCACCACAGGTTTAACTGAGAGCAAAGGTTCCCCTTCTGTATCCAGACTTTTTCTCCATGCGAGATCCTTTGTCGCACTGGGCTGTGCAACTTGTCCATTATCCTTTGATGCAACAAGGCAAGCGGTGACATTAGAAATATTTTCCTGTGTGGTTACAGGAATAATATGAATGGGCTCAGGCCTATTGATATGCTTCATCGATGAGAAAGGTGGTATTTGTAATGTTGTTGGAGTTGCTGGCTTAGTTGTCTGGTTTATTTGGTTTGATGTATTATTAACTGTTGCAGGTCCATCATTTGGCACTTGTGTTGCTTGACTATGCATAGCTGGACTGAAAGCATAGTAAGCCTGAGTGCTAAATTCATTTGGTGTCAGTATAAGCTGTAGGCCACGAGGCAGATTGGCACTAGCTGATCTGGATACACATCCACTAAGTTGTGCAGAATTAGACAAATCTTTGCTGTCTGATGGACTCTGATAATCAGAAGTCTGCTCACACTCAAAAGCTGGCATTTGAAATGAAGCCAAAGTGAGCGCAGATGCAGATCCTTTTCGTAAAACTTGTTGATAAATATCTAATAGACAGTCCAGTTTTGACTCAATGGATTGTACCTATATAAGAGGAAAAGGTCAACGTTAGTGCCAAATACTAATTTAAAATATCTGGAAGCCAAGCAAAGGGAAAATATAACTGCTGAAGACAAAAATGGAAGTAGGTTGGTGTGTGCTATTGACTCTTGAAGAAGAATATCAGAAGCCATGCACATTTTTAATAAGCAAGCTGAGAAAAGGGGAGCAAAGGTTAAGGTAATACGATTAACGTAATTTTTATTTCAATGTATAAATGAAGCAGATATTAGGAAAAGAAATTACCTGTTCAGCTTTTGAAACTGGCAATAAAACACAGAAAAGGTATGAGCAATAAAGCAAGACAAATTAACACAGATAATCACTCTACCTGTTTTTCCACTTTGACTACCCGCCCTAACATACTGACGTCATCTGTTGTCTCATGCTCTGCAGGATTCTTTTCTCTGCTTCTTTTATCTGCTGTGATTTGTCCTTTTCCAAGAATTTGGTCAACACTGGAAGAGAAACAAAAAGCTGTTGCCATTCCTGGAACTGGCATAGATATGGAAGTGTTTGTTATATAAATCACAGTACTTCAGGAAAGAAGCACTCAAAAAAGACGACAAACACAGTTTTATTAATCAAGGGAAACTAAAAAAAAAATTAAAAAAATAAAAAGGGAGTGATTTTAGGCTGCTTTTCTTTTTTGTTGTCACTAACCAGGAGCCAGAACTTCGCCATTATCTGGGAAAGCCAGGGCTAGACTTGCTGAAATGGGGAAAGAGGAGGAGGCCTCTCCAGCCACTTGATGTTACGGAGAAGCAGACATACCAGTGCTGCTCCCAGCGCTGCCACCCTAACAACAACCACTCCTGGGAGAATTGCCAGTTTGAAGCAGGAATCCCTAACCTTCTCTGATAATGATAAATATGATCTAATGCTGTAAGGTTTGGGTTTTTAATTACTACTGCTGGGAATCTCTAACATAAAACCTACATGAATGTTACATTACCAGAAGTTCTAAATTTCTTTTATGTGAAAAGAGGAAGTATTGGATGGGAAAGAGACAGATCTCGATGTCTTCTTCACCCTTTTGACTAAAGTCCTTGTTTACAAATGGACTTTACAGATAAAGTATTACCTTTTCTATTGTTCAGACTTCCATTTTCTGAGAAAAATTTGGATACATTTTTTTTTTTTGTTTGGTTTTGCCCACAATTCAATTTCTGGCTCAGCTGCGTTCACAGAAAGAGAGGCTGCATAACACAGAAATGTTGAACTTTGCCAATATACTTTAGGTAGTGAATGAAATTAGATGCTTATGCAGAGTTTAACAAATTCTTTCCTTACCGCGACTGAAGGCTCTTAATCCTGCATAACATGTCTAGATGACCTGCTGAATACTGTTCAATGACATCTTTGACATCATATGGGCGAAGCGTTTCCTTAAACTTTCTCTTTGCAACATGAAACTTCATAATTCTGTGGGGGAAAAGCATTTTATAGGTTAAATTTCAACAGTTGTGGAAGCATAGGTAAATTTCACTGACAAAATTTGATAGCTCATTTTTAAATGGAAGGTGTTTTCAATACAGCTTGTGCAGATAAACTTTCAAGTAGCTGGTTTTTTTAAGTACAAATGCATTGTAGCTATGTCTTTGAATTGTTTGAGAGATCAGGTAACATGGTTTTAAAGAATGCATAGCATGTTTAAGTATATACGTGTTTGACTTTCTTATGCTAGGTGCTTGTTATGAAAGGTACTGAAGTACACTCCTGACTTAAACCTGGGATTAGTTTCACTGACTTGAGTGAAATATCAAGTCAGCTATATTTGTGCATAAGATACTTCTGTTTTTGTTACAGGAAAGATTTCTTTAATGAATCTATTACACAAATTTAAATAACAGTATTCTTGTCCAGGTGTTAATTTTAAGTTCCTTGCTCTCCTCTTTGTGGGAAAAAAAAGAGCCCAATTAATTTTTCATCAGTTTTTATTTTTAAATTAACATTCAGGCCTAAATATTTGTTTCTAACTTATTTGGCTGACTTAAGATCAAATTTTGGAGGCTGAAGAGAAGTTTTCTTGTTTGTTCCCTACTGGAATATGTAGGAATTATTGTTTAATTAGCATTCATGAGTTTTTCCTTGAACTTTACTGCAGATTAGTAAGGTTTCAGATAACAGTAAATATCCAAAATTGATGAATACATGTTTTCATGTGAGTCTTGCACAATTTTCTTTGATATGTGACAAGAACATATGATGTTCTCGAGTAGCTTTTCTTAGAATGGAAAGCTTGAAATTGAATAGTAAATTTTAAGCAATAAAAAAGAAAAATTTGGGAAGTAAATGACAGTGAGATGATTTTCCTGGTCAGCTGGTAGAACCTGAAGTTTTCCTTGGTTTACGTAAGAATTGGGAGAGAAGACAAGGGAACAGGATTAGCCATTCTGGCCTGTGCTGCAGAGTTTATGAATTTCCATTAGGGCCAAATTGCTGATATTTGCTGTCCATTGCAATTGAAAAAGCAGAGACTATAAATTGGTATTCTGTCCAAAATGCCAATATTCAGGATACTTTATTCCTGCTGTGCTTACTATGATATGTATTTGGCAGCTGTACCACAAAAAATTATAATAAAACCCAAAACATGGTTCCTACTCTCTGATAAAAAATAAATTACTAATGTTTTGGTGGAATTTAGAAAAGCCATACTTCATATAGCCAGGACAGACACTATTATAATAAGTATTTAGAGTTGCACCGATAGTATATAGTGATTGTCTACTGATTTTTGTTTCATACATAAATATTCTTACAGATAATGTCAGCCTATTCTCACAGTACTTAGCTTGTTCCTATTTCCCATTCTAGCAACTTTCAGTTAAAAATGTGATCATCACTGGTATACAACTTGAACTGTGATTCTGATTATAGAAATTAAAAATGGAGAAGGCCTGTTAGGAGCAGTCCAACAGCTTGACACTTCAGGACTGATCTCCATGCACTTTCAAATATATCGGATCACGGGCTTTCCTCTTCTGCATTACCAGCTAGTTCTACAGATCAATGGCTTTTGGTATCTTTTGTAATCTGGAAGCCTGTGAAGCTGTGATGAATCTGAGATGCACTGGTTTTTTTGGCTGTCAAATTATGCCAAGATATTGGTTTATAAGACCCTGACAAGCTAATCTTCTGATCGAGTTCTTTATTGAGGTTACCAAAAATGAATAATGCAGCTGACATATGAGACAGTAAAATAGTTTTGTTGTTATTATGTTTCGGTGTTCACAATGTTTTACTTCATGCATTTAATAAAGTGAAAATAGGAAACCGTATTAGAAAAGAAGAGCCAGACGATTATTGGCATAACTGAAGACAACTGAATTTACCACAACTGGATGATTTTACAAGGGAAGAGGCAGAAGACTAATTCATATTAACAACCATGGAAGCGTCTTAATCAGTTGGCACAAAAGTCTTCATTACTACTTTGCAGCTTTATAACACTCTTTTTGCTTATCAAGGCAGTTTGTTCTTAATTTTCAGAAGTCAAACAGAATTGAAAGCATCACAGCTGTATCAGTGAGCTGTAACTGTACTATTTCTGGTTTAGGTATTAGCTCATGTGGTTCCATCTTAATTAACTTCAGCAGGGTTTGGAACAGACCCATATTGCTTACTTCTTTTTCTTCAAGTACACAAAATATTACATAAACTGCAAAAAATATTGAACCATCAAAACGCTATCATTTTAAAAGCCTGCAAGTTAATTAAGGAAAAGAAAAACTGAATTCTTTCAGCGATGAAGCCTTGCAACTGCTTTGCAGTTATTCAATTTGGTTGAATCTACATGGTTATTTAGTTATTAAAAACTCAATTGGCTTCCTATATCTCGACATCACAATGTCATTAACTTTCTTCTGTGAGGGTGGTAAGGCTCGGGAACAGATTACACAGGAATGCCCCATCTCTGGCAGTGTCCAAGGCCAGGCTGGATGGGTAAGCTAGTCTCAAAACCCAAGCAACCTCGAGCGACCAAGTGGGAGGCGTCCCTGCCCACAGCAGGGTGGTCGGGACGAGATGGCTCTTAGGGTCACTTTTACCCACTGAGCCATTGTACGATTCCTTATGTTTGGCCACCCATCCTGATTAAGTACACCTAGGCAGCCTGCGGGATCAAAGCAGAGGCATTTGCAGTAACCAGTCCGTACAGAGCGGGCAGTGAGCACCCACTCGCGCAGGTCTTTGCAGTTACTCGGGCCCCGGCCCCGCTGTCGGCCGGCCCCGCGCCTTTCCCGGCGGCACCAGCAGGGGGCGAGCGAGGCCCGTCACAGCCCGCGCCGCTGAGGCCGAGGCCCTGCAGGCCCCACGGCTTTGTAAAACTTGTGGGGTTTAAATCGCTCTCAAGTCTAATGTCACAGGCGATACGCGGTTGTAAACCCACCCAAACTACATGCATGACGGTGTTCTTGTGAGAATTAGTCATAAAAATAAGATTATTTCAGTGATACGTCCAGAGAACAGCAGGGAAAAAAAATCATCTATTGAAGCAGACCGATATATAAAAGTCCTTGTCTAGAATTGATATCTAAACCACAGGTCCCACTAATCTTTATGTACCCTGATAATTTGTGGAAATTTACAGTTTCAATCCCAACTTTTGTCTTATTGACCCATAGCAGCCAAAAGCAGTACCCATTTCATTTATCTTTTCTCAGATGCAGGATCAGCATTGCTCTGAAGTTACAGTGCTTTCTGTACATGCATGTTGCATTTCTTCCCTGCGTTTTAATTTGCATTTGTGTTGCCCCTTCCAGTATTAAAAGCTGTTTTGCTCATTTAGTGCCCTTTCCTGAGACACATTAGAACATCTCTAATCCTTTGTGCAGCCCTGTCATACCCATGCCATTATTTTCAAAGTTGTGTCTTGTCAGTCTTGTAATTTTCTCAGGAAGAAACAGAGCTTCATTCTATTGGGATTCAGGTAGAATCATACATGGTTACTGCCTCCAATATTAAAAGACAGGTAGGTTGTTTTATCCATAGCTAGGTAAGGTGACCACAGGTTGTTTGCTCACTTACTACATCAGGAAAGCAGGTGCATAGAGATCTAGCTGTGCTGGTGCCTCTGTCTCTCTACCCTTATTTTGCCAAACATCCCTTCCTGGTAAAACTGTAATGTGCAGAAGAGATCAGGATCCAACACAGAGACAAAGGTGCTCGAGACAGTTCTACTACATGTGAGGCAAGTGAGTCAAAATTGTCTTCTCTCTCATGTCTTGACCTGACTCATTCCCCAGCAGCCAAAAACACGATTTTGCCCCAAGTACAGTGCTGTCCTAGCCAAACATATGCATAAGAGCCTTGCCTAGGCTCTGAAGACCATCTGGCAGAAAGTAAACAACATGTTTAGATTTAAAAGAAAGAGGTGGTTCTGAAACACAACATTGAACAAATTCAAAATGGCTTTTATAGGTGTTGCAGGACCATTGTAAAGACTGAACATAAATGGAAAATTATATTTTCCTTCGTTGTCTGTTAAATATGTATGACTGTTCAACTATACAGCTTATCAGCTCTAGAATTCTCAAGTTTCATTACATTTAGCTACAGGGTTTTTTTTTTTTTTCATTAGCAACAAATGAAAACATATCTTTGCAATCACTAGAGTTAAAGAGAGGAAAGACCTGTTAGGTCAGTACGTTCATCTTCCTGCCGCTGCAATTATTTTCTATTGCATATTTATTTATGCTTCTCAAATCTCATTTTATATTATATAAATAGTAATTCCATCATTTCCGTGTGGAAAGTATTATTGAAATGAGTGCTTCTTGCTATGGAAAATGATCAGCGATATCACAATATAGGGAAACAAGGTATCTTGATCTTCCTTTTAGTCTCTTTTATACACATTCATCATTGTGAACTAGTAGAGCTGGAAAATGCAATGTTTTTTGTTAGTCTCCAGGAACTCTGCAGGATATTAATGGCTTTTTGCTCACAACAAGACTGGGGATGGTTGAGTAGTGCTGAAGAGCCTGCTGGCACACAGACTCAGTGCACTGCTAGCAAGGACTGCTTCATGCCCTGCTCTGATCCCAGCCAGAGGCCGTGGATGGGCAGGACTGATCCTGACTGAGCCCAAGGTATGCTGTGCACACCATATTTCACAACACTACCCATCTGTTCCCTACTCACCCAGCACTGTGCAAATGCATCAAGCAGCTTTTCCTTAACTTTCTCTACTCCCTCAGTTAATCTTTCATGACAGAGAGCTTGTGGAGTAAGAGGGAATGGTGCAGGCAGCACACAAGATAAAAGACAAGTTTAGGAGGCTTTGAGAGCAGATTGAAAGCTTGACACATTACCAGACAGGTTTGCCTGGTAGGTCTTCAGTAGGACTATTTAAGAGTCCCATCTTTTTTGGAAAGGACCAAAATGTTGACTCTAACAAAATGAAAGTTTGGGGGTTTGTTTACTTAGAAAGCTGTTTTGAAGAATAAAGTAGTAGTCTTGGAAAAAATATAAGTGAACAAGGTCAAAATGGACACAGTAGACTTTGAAATTACCAAAAGGAAAAATTATAAACAAACCAGTTTTTGTCTTTTGCTATTACAAGGCTGACCAACCTGAGAGTGAGTAGCATATTTTAGGCTCCTTGCACAGAAAAAAGCTTTACCCCAAATGTTTTGATTCCAAAACTGAGAGACAACCTACCTCTGTAAACCCACAGGCATGAATTAATTTTGTTAATTTTCCCCTACAACAAAAGGGCCATTTGTGTCTTTGTAAAACAATTTGTACCCAGGTCTAAGCAGGAAAAAAATAATTAGCCTCCCTTATAGCAATTTTTCAAGTTGATGCATCAAGAATTGATTCAATTTTCTGTGTTTATGTTTGGGGTCTTTTCATAGTACATCATAAAACTATGCAAGTGCCTTCTGTCTTCCCCTGCTTCTGTATACCAGCATGAAAGGAAAACCAGCCTTCACCCCACCTCACTGCCTTTGCAATTCAAAGCTGTTTCTAAAAACAAGCTTCAAAACGAGGCACAAAGTTTCCATATAGGCAGATGTTATCATCTTGAAATTCTACAGTTACTATATAGAGTCTCAGATCCTTCTTCAGATGTTTGCATAGATGCCAGCGTAGTCTGGTAACAGATACTCTGAATAATCAGAAAGAGGTGTATCAACTACCTGATGAACTGAATTATCAGTCTCTTGATTTTGAGAGATTAAAGTATAGCATATACAGAAGTCTCAGGATCATGACGTATTACTGCTTTACCAATGTCAGACAAAGGTAAGTTTCTGAAGCAAGATGCATGTGTTTCTTGGAATCTAGAAAACACTAATATTTGCAGGGAGATGGGAGAGATTCATGGCTAATTGATGGCAAGTGGAGATTCTTACTCTCAGACTCAGTGGTGACATGAATTGTTTTTCTAGTAGGTCAGGCATGCAAAATGAAAGTTGGAGATAATATAAAAATTTCATTCTCATCAGTTAAATATTACATGCCTGAAACAATTAAATCTTGCACCTTTGATCTTCTTATTAGAACATTTCTGTGGATGGTACTGTGGAGAAAGTTTCCCAGCTATATTCTTCACATTTGGTTGCTTTCCATTTGAACTGATAGTGACCAAAAGCACCAAGCAAAATGCAGATGATGCACTGAACAATCCAGTGGCTCCTTAGAAAATGAGCTCCATGAATTAAATATTACAATGTGAAGTCAATCTTAAAGAATTTGGACAGTACGAAGAATGGTTTTCCATTGCCAGAACAAGTGGCAAGGTGCACCTGGAGCCAAGACTTGTCCAGTCTGTTTAAAATGCAGCATCAAGAGAAGCATCTTTGACACCAAAGACAATGGATTATGCTGACTGTTCCTAATGTGAGGATTTTCCATTTGAGGGAATAAGCTTGCCTTGTGGGTGGGTGTCCACTGTGAAAAAAGGATTTCTGTGATCTGCTGAAACATTGCTAGCAAGTGATGGTTTTCAGCAGTGGCATTTGGGTAGTCAGTTGCATTGGCTCTGAACACCGGCCTGGTATCTGAATTGTCCTGTGCGGTCATTTCCAGGCAGGCTGGAAAAATGGTAGGAAAAGATGTATGCAAATGATCTATCAATCTGTTTGTGCTAGTAGAAAGTTTTAGAAACAGCCTTACTCATTATCTGTCTTCATTTCACTCAATGGAAAAGGGGAAGGGAAATACAAGTAGCTGATAGGTTATCACTGCATGAAATTATGTGATAAGAAGCATTTTTTCTTCATATAGTGCTGAGAAAACTCAGACAATGGTTTCTGTACAATAAAACATTGTCTTTCCATAGGGTTTTTTTAGAAATTCCTTTTGGCTGCTGCCTGTCTGTCTGTCTACCTCCCTGAACCCAAGAAGGGTGCTGGACACTGATGTGACTATTATGCAGAGCCAGGGGGGTGACCCCCAGCAATAACCTGAGGTTTGCTGCCAGTAGACAGGGAATTGACAGCTTGAGCTCTCCTTGCTTGTAGCTGTACACTTTACAGGGTGTCAGGATTTATACTTCAAAATACTCTGGAAGATGAATAGCCTTGGCAGTCTCAAGAGGGTGAATGACATGCTCAAACTTTCAATACTGGTAACTTTATAAGTTTCAATGCAGTGTGCTACTTTCTTGGAAAAGGAGACTATTTGTTTTAAATTATTTGGGTTATATTTAGTTTAGTGGATAGTGGTAGGCAAGGCTTTGCAGCTTTGCACAATTGAATAAATGTAATTATTCTGTTCTTACCAGAAGAAATTTGCAATAAAAATCATATGACAGTCTCAGGAATATGGAAATGCAATAAAACCCTACACTTTTAAAGGAAATAACTTTTCCAGGTCATGCATATTCAGTAAAATTACATCAAATCATAGTTTGGATAACATAAAATGTAATGGAAAACAGCATCCATTACTCTCTTTCCTGTGTCAAATCATGTAGCATTTTTAGATATTGAAAAGCTGATAACAGAACGGATAAAATGTTTTAATTTGACTAAAATAGAAAGGAAGCATAATATATTAGGATTAGTTATGTAACAAATATAGCCACGTAATAAGTTCAACTAACTGCCATTTTATGAATTGACATGCAGTTTAGTAGTATCCTAACTAAAGAAAACTCAAGTGTTTATTCATTCAGTATTTTCTACTCACCTGATAGCTCTAATGACAGTTTTAAGAGCAGGGGTGAGATCTTCGACGGACACATCACACTGGCACCCTTTGTCATCATAAACATCATCTGTTCCAAGACTGGTGTCAGCTGCAAAAGACAAGAGCAGACTAAATAAAAGAAATTTAAAAATCTCCTCCTTAGTGTTTTCTAATAGCCTGCACAGTGGTTCTGGAAAAAGAAGGAGTACGTATCAAGCATGACAGCCCTCCGTCAGTTTATGAACTGTATGATGCACTTGAGTGTGTCTATGCTTGTGTCATAAAATGCCTTGGTAGTCCCAGAGTAAGCAGTAAAAATTAGAAAGGAAGAGTGCCCTATTATTTTTCAAACTGATTAATAGTTGAGTACCAGCATGCTTATTCCTGATGTCCCATGGTTTTTCATCACATTCTCTGTTTTATGGGAAAGCAGTGAACTAACAGATGAAAGGGTAGAATCAAAAGATGCTCAAGTTATATTATTACTGTTTTACCACTGTGGATCAAACTGGCATTGAAGACAAAGGAAAAGATATATTTCATTTAATTAGCGGGCTGTGGAATGACCCAACACTTTATTAGAGGTGAAAATAAACCAAAATACTTTTTTACTAAGAATGAATAATTGCCACCTTAAACCTCAGAGCCATGTAGGTATTTCAGGCTTCCTTTGCCATAGGAGCTTAGGCCAAATTACTGTATCTATTTATCATAAAAAAGTGGATCCTTTACCATTTCCTAAAGACCACTTCTGCAGTCTTGTCATCTGGGAATTAGCTAATCTCAGAATTAGAAATTAATTAGAAATCTCAGAAGTGTCCTTTGCACCTCAATACATAAACAAAACAGGTACTGATGTATGACCAAGTGGTTTACAAGCTTAAAATCTGCTGGAATGGAAATGGAGCAAGAAGAGCAGGGTCATGGATGCCCATACATCATCTATGTTTCACAGCCATGTGAACTACAGGAAAATTCTTTGGGTAGGTGCTTTTCCTCCCAAATCATCTTCAACTGCATAAAGTCCAAGTGTCCAGAAGAATTTCACTCAAGATCAGTGTATTTAATCATGTAAGTGTCACTGCATCATGAGGAAGAGAGTGTAAAATGAGTGACATGAAACAGAAGATAAAAGATGGGATTCAGTAACCCTCAGTAATAGAGATTTCTTTCCAGTCCTATGTTGCTGCTTACATTCATGCTGTTATTTAAAACAACAGGTTTAGTCATTCAGAAACACTTCAAGTAAATAATTCCAGGGGTTTAAATAATAAGCAGATTTGAAGCACAGTCAGACACAAATGATTACAGGACATTCTTTCAAATTTCTTTTCCAGGAAGTCTGCAAATTAAAGATGAAAAATATTATTTGTCAGTCAAAAGTGCCTGAAAATGTCATGGTACCTTCTAAATCTAATAGGGATGCCATCTGGGCATAAATAGTTTTGTACAGCATCTTCAGGAACTGATATTGATGCGTTGTTTTCTTCACAGATTTAATGTTCAGCCATAAATAAATAAATAAAAAAAAATAAATATATATATATATTTTTTTTTTAATGAGTCTAGCTAGTTCATTACTCTTGGGATTTATTTTTTTTTTGCTACTGTTGCTGAACTGGTACATTTATGAGAAACATCTGTAGCTTTTAATAACAGGTGAATTCATCTTTGACAGATCAACTTAATAAAGAAAGATGACTTATAGCCAGTGTTTAAGTCCACATGAAACAATCAAATGCAACCATCAAAAATTAAGCTTTAAGTTGTAAAAGTGGAATTTTCATACAAAACTTTAAAGTCTCTCCTTCCATGCTGTTACTGTAAGTCATGACTACAATGATGCCAGGAGTGATTTTTTCTTGCATTATTTCATGAGCTTCGCTCCTGACTTGGCTTATCTTATTGGTAAAATATATATCTCTCCACCCATCCTGCCTCAATAACATTTGGATCCCTGCCCTGAAATGGGACTAGCTAAAATAAACTTTATAATTAGTTTGATAGGTATATACACTACCTAAACAACCATCACAGGACATGTTAAGTATTCCACAACACTAACTTTCCAGGTATCACATCTGATCAGCCTCTCCAGTTACCTCTCCCACTGTGGAAATCTCCCAGCTCATTTATAAGTGCCGTATTAAAACCAGAGCAGTTTATGCTGCTGGTATTTCCAGTGACTCTCTAAGGTTTGAATCTATTCAGTTATGCCAGTATAAATTAGGAAAAATAGTGCTCAGATCACAAGAGCTATAGCCATCTAAACCCAGTGAAAGAGGAGACTCCAGCCTGAAAGTTTAAAATAAACATGTTCCTGTATGGTTGTCTCACAGATATGGTTCCTGGGTCCTTTGCCAAGCACAGTGTCATTAATAAAAGGGTTTCCTTACCAAAGTATATCTTAGCAGAACTGTTTTGAGAACTGTGTGGTGCAATTACAGTGTTCCATGTTGCTTGTGGATAAAAACTCTGCAAATATTTTAGACAGATGCTGGAAAATTCTTATAAATTTAAGCCAGCTTAATAAGAGATGCTGCTCCTAATAAATCACCTTTTTTCTTTCTAATATTCCACTATATGAATTTCCTTCATTATGGCAGACACTGAGTACTACAGGTCAATAAAGATTGTGAAAAGCTATAGCCTTGTTTGTTTCCTATGGGAAACATAAATGCTTCTTTAGGGTACTGAGCAGACTTGGGAAAAAGTTTGGGAAATGTGTTGCAGCAATTTGGAGAAAAAATTCCATCTTAAAACACCACTGAAATCAAAGTTCATGTTCTTACGAATTTTTCCAGTGGAAGCTCATGTTGTGTACCACATAGTTACGAGGTGAGATGTATCCTTTCTGTCCCTCTCCAGTTCATCATTGAGGTCAGGGCTGAGTTGGGGTCAGTTTGGCTGCTTTAGCAGCTCCAGCTGTTCAAACCTCTGCCAGCTCCCAGATGGGGCTAAGCTATGTTCTCTGAACTGCTGTCTGTTCCCACAGAGCACCCTTCCTAGGCATTAATGGGGCAGCTAGACCTCCCAGTGCCCGTTCATGCCTAGCCCTGCTCACATCTACACCTTCATCCTTCCCCACACCCTTATCCTGATATATTAGTCTGTATATTCTGATCTCCACTGGGGGTCTGCACATGGTCCAAGTGAGTTCCACAAGTAACTGTGGGCAGCAGCGGCTCTGCATGAGCCTGCATGAGCAGTCTTTCCTAGGGTTAGCCCTGGTCTCTTTTCCTCTCCAGGAACCTCTACCACAAGCTAATCAGGGCTTTCAAGTCTGTTCCTTGGGCAGCTCAGCAATACGGCCTCAGTGATGCCCAAAATGCCTTTTAATACACATTTAGACAAACTCCTGCATGTCTCCTTTAGAAGGGCTGTGAGTCCACTTGACAATCCAGACCTTTTTCTAATATTACATATTTAGAATTCAGTATGTGTTTTGATCTTAGACAATGAACATGTTTGTTTCACAACTGATGAGGCATCTGCCATTGTCTTACAATCTTTGACATTATTTGCTTTGTCTGGTCTTTGCCATTTTTTAATTTCTTCCTCTTTCTTCCCGGGCAGTCTTTGATTTAATCACACAGCAAAGCAGCAATTACAAAGAAATAGAACAGCCATGCACAAGTCAGTAAAAGTGTCCTGATATTTCCCTCTTTTTCCCAGTAGTTAAGCATTTTTCATGCAAACTCTAGTCATATGTTACCACCACAAATGAATGGGCAAAAAAATTAGGCTGTTCTAAAACATTATATGCCACCAACAAAAAAATTTACAAGTTTGTAGCTGCATTTCATATGGCTCTGTGCAAGTTATTTGCAAGGGTTGATTTATTGTTTTTGTAAATAGTATGTGTCCTTTCTTAGAAGTGTTTTCTGTTGTTTAATAACATGCTTTGGCATTGGGAAAACTGTGATGCTGCTTTGATCACTCTCATATCTCCTTGCTTTCAGTGTCAGTAACATTTAAGTAACTATCTGCCTGTTAAACCAAATCAAAAAGTTTTTTTATTTTTTGTTTTCTGGGAACAGCATTATGCTAGCGACAACAATCCAGCATTAATAAGTGTGTGTGCCAACACAATGAATAATCCTATGGAAGTGCTTCTGACATAGTGGCTGGTACGGTGATCCCTTTTAACTCATTTTTTGGAAGCCTTCAGAAGCACTTAGATCTTACTCTGACTATGAAGGAGGTAGTTAGGGTTCTTCATGTGGGTGATATTATAAGTAATTTTGCTGAGGCTGAGAACCCATCTTCTCACAGAAGCCACCTCTGTGGATGCCCCACTACTAAGAGCCAAGCCATGAAAAACCAATAGAGTGTGTCAAGACTTCAATAGCTGCCTGAAGTTGATAGCCTGCACATGACTTGCACTTATTCATGTTACAGCACAGTGTTGTGTTGACTTGGTTAAAAATACACTAGTTTGGAAAAAAATGTCTGATTTATTTTCATTGAAATGTATGACTGAAGGTGAAAATTGGATGGTAGCCTAATTTTCATGGGTGCTGAGTTACTGTGAGCCATAGTTTTTAACTATTGTTATCAAAATTGAAAGTTTAGGTTGGGAACTGAAGTCCAAGCAATTCATAATGCAGCTCCACAGCCTGTTCTCCACTCTGTTCAGCAGCCTCATGTGAGTGCAGAACTGCTCTGGCTCCCCTGGGCAGCAGTGCAGGGCAAAGTGACAAACTCATCTCTCCGCTCATTTTCTGTGTGAGTGGTGAGAAAGAAAATGAATTGGTAATTCAGTGCATCTAACTTCTGGCAAGTAAAATTCAAAGCTTTTGGGGGACAGATTGTCCCTGCAGGAGGTGCCAATACCTAGGTCTGCTGCAGCAGGGGGTCCAGGCAGCTGCTTTATCATGAGACTCCAAACTGCCTTAGTCTTACTTGGCTGCTGAGCTCAGATGAACTCTCTAGCTCAAGAAGCAATGCCAGCAGCTTAATACTCTCATTATTTGTTCTTCAGGCCTCCTTTATGAGCAAATAGAGCCTCTGCTGTGCTGCTTTATGTAATGCCTAGGGTGTCTGCAAAGTAGGTGTATTTCACTCAGCTTTACCCTGCCTTTCTTCACTATGAGCATTTACTGTGGTAAGTTAGGGATTTACCCTATATTCTCAAAAAAGTAGAACTATCCTGTACATATTTTATAGTATTTCTGCAGATGTTATAATGCATAGAATATTTCACAAAATCTCAGTTACTTTTTTTCCCCTGAAAAATTATTCTATGTACAAACATCTTGATGGTTTATGTTCATGTGACTCATGCAATTTCCTTTTATAAAAATGAAATGTGTCTTAGCCTAGTGCCTTTGTTTAAATATGTTTCATGAAACTTCTCACCTCTTCATAAGCTCTCATTATTTTCCTGCTTGTTGAACTATGGATATAAAATCCCTTCACTATCCCATAACTGATTTTCTTTCCAATTTGCTTTTGCTTTAAAACATCAACAAGCTGACTCTCTCTCAGCACATGGTTCACTTACTTTGTTTTACTTTGATTGCTCACTAAGTTCCGTAGAAAAAATCACCTGAAGAAAGCAACACTAATTGTGAAGGAACTTAATCACATAATAAGAATGACCAAAGCTCCCCGAGAGCAGGAAAGGCAGCAGCCTGTGTTTACATGCTTTCCAGAGCAGAGGCCAGCCAGAAAAAGGAGGCCCAAGGGAGTGAATTATGTATTTATTTCCTTGATCTCTGGAAAAAGAAACCAACCAAAGGACTTTCTTCTAATCAAGAAAGAAGGAAGAAGGCAGAACAAGTACTTCTGTGATATGATCTTCACATTAGATACTTATCTAGAAAATGATACCAAAATCCCTGGTAGTAGACAAGTGTTCAAGTTGAAAAATTAAGAAAGAGTGAATAAGACTGACAACATTTAAAAATATTGTTTACAGGGAGTCTTTATGAAATGGTTGCCATTTCCATGCTAGAAAGAAATTTCTCAGTAAAGGAAGGAAACTGGTGCCTCCTGAAAGAAGGAGCATTTTTGCACAAGCTTGTAAACTTTGCCTTCTTCCAAACCTGAGCCTCTACTCTGCTGGCAGTACTGATGGGGAGTTCAGTAGTGCTATATCAATAGCTCATCCCCTGTCTTTCTTCTGAAAAGCATTCCAGGTGGGGAGAAGAAGAGGACATCATTAGGAACTGCAGTGCAATGTAACACAAAGTTTCTTAAAGAATATCTCTTACAGAATTACATATGTTAAAGCATTTCTGAAAATCCTCTGGCTTGGCTAAAGTGGAAGATAGAATTGGTGGAAAGTTTTTTACATATTCTGGATATAATGACATATTTTTCTTTCTCTGTAAGTACATTTTTGTTAAGGTCAGAAACCTAATTTATAAGCAAGTTCCAAATATCTAAAATTCTAGCATTCCCTTCTAACAACTCTCAGTTATCTTTAGTTATTATTTAACTTTTCAAAAATTTCTGCACTGGCAATATTTCATGGAACAGCTCCCACTACTTAATTAAAAAGGAATCCTTTTAATTTTGAATGATGATATGGAGGATCAGGAGACTTTTTAAAAACAATTCATTAAATGCACAATAATTATGTTGTTAGGCTGATCTTATTATAAATAGCAGCAAATTAGCCAGCAACTTTAGATGACCATGTGAGAAAAGTAAAAGAAGGTGACTCTAAATCTAAGGCTTTAGTGTATTTTTAGATACACATTCCTGTTGTGTTATATATACCACATCCAAGAAGTAAAAACTGTACAATAAATTGCAGATGCATATGTTAGTGTCTGGAACTGTAGACTAATGAGCTAAATGTCACATTTAATTGACTGTCACCCTGCAAGACCTTGTAGCATACATCACTTGATATGTGTCTTATATTCCATGAGGTCCACAGAGGTTCTGTGCCCTGGGAGATTTCCAGGAATTGTTGTTGAGGGAGGTCATAGGCAGGGGCAAAGGGTTAGAGGATGACAGCTGTTTTAGATTCAGGTATCTACAGGATCATCCTGTATTTTAAAAAGCCATGAAAGATTTTCTTAGTAATGTTTCATAAAAATAAAATTATTCCTCAGATGCTTCAGATTTGGTGCAAGTGGATTACATGTGGTTGGGAAGTTTTATGAGCATCCTCTCAAAATTAGATCCTATCTCATTTGTATAGTCTTCACCGCAGATGAGGGTATCCAAAACCCATGCAAATCATACTTCTGTGAGATGGTCTGCTGCTGTTCCTCACAGAGCTAAGCTTAATAATCTTAATAACCTGTGAGCACCGAGTCCAGTGAGTAATGGTGCACAGCAAGTTCTTCAAGAGGTGTCATGAAAAAGGAGACTAAATTCTGGACTCATATGGCCAGGACATTGATTGGTATAAACTAAAATAATGCTCAAAACCAATGGCCTGCACTTATTTACACAAAAATGACTCAGCTTAGATCAGAATGCCAGATCTTCCTAGTTAATTACAGTGACAATGGTAATAAATGAGAGCTCTATCTGCCCCATGGAAGGCAATAACAAGAAAATAAATCTCTTGTCTAGCACAGATTGATATATTGCTAATAAATTTCATTCAAACGTTGACAACATGCAGCTTCACTTTGAATCAGCAAATTTAAGCTTAGATGTAGGATGTAGAAGCAACCCAACTAAGGAGTTCTGCCACATCAAGTGAACTGTATCCAAGGTCAAGCTGTTTATGCTACTGAAAGGAAAACTTGTCATTTTTGCAATACATAAATTACATGGTAGTAGCTGAGGACATGAGGGCTGAAATGCACAATTGCATTCTTTCCATTGCTCTTATAATATACCCTGAGGATTTTGTGCAAGTACTCTGTAGGGAATGAAAGGCTAGAGGTCATGCGAGTGTATAATGTTTGGGGATGGTGCAAGAAATCAGATATTTCCTTAGAGAGTTCTTTTTAATTAATCAAATGAAATATGTTTGTAATATCTCCAGTGCTGAATGCTTTTGATGTTTTATTCAAAAAGCCACACAATGTCTCTAGGTTACAGTAAAGGCACAATAACTCATTTCAGAGGCTTAGAAGCATGACATGGTAAAAAACAAATATAATAGAGTATTCTTGTCCCTCACAGAAAACTGCATCCACAACATAATATTGGTTCATTAATTCAGCTGTGGTGGTAGAAGTATGGAGCAAGATTTAAGCTGAAAAGGTTCTGTTTCTCAGAAAGTAAGGCAAGCAGAAAACAAAACAGGACAGGAGCGCCATTGGAAAGATGAGATTTTGTGTGGTTGAGTTTCTGTGGATGGATACACAACAGTGAGGCATGGGCACAGTTCCTTAAGCAAGGCATGCAATCACCTGTGCTGTTTAATAACTAGCCCAGACTCTGTTCTGGAGTTGGCCCTGCTGGTGGGTATTCTCATGTTCTGGGCACCACTCCCCACAGACAGTTTGGCTGCAGTTTCCCTGTTTTTGTTAACAGGGACCAAAGTCGTACTGCATGAGGAGGCCTTGGGGCCAGAGGTAGCTCCTGGCTCGCTTTGTGTACAGATGCAGAGGGGGCTGTGAGTGGCTCCAAGGTCAGACAGCACCTTTGCCTGTGTGACATGGCATCCCTTTGGGGAAGGCTCTTCCATGACCCTATACAATCCTTTTTTAAGTGTGTACTTTTTAAAGCTTCACTATTTGCCATTCTTGATCAGTGAAAAATTCCCTTTTATCTGTCTTATCCTGATAATTCCCTTTTAGGCTGATAATAGGGGTCAGAAATACAGCATTGTGTCACCTTTCTTAATTTGTGCAGAGACTCATCATCAGAGACTGCACATGTATTTTAAATCAGATTATGTAAGCCTTGATGTTCACTTTCACTCCCCTGCACCATTGTTAAATGCCCTAGAAAGCATCTCCAGTCAGGCCACCAAAGACTTCTCTAACCATCAAACCTCTCTCAGGTTTGGATTCCATTTGCAAATGCACATAAGTAACTGAAATAATTACTGCTGTTGTCACACTCACTTTGTCAATGGCAATAAATGGCTTATAGGCAGTTTCAGAAGATTGTTACTAACCATAAATAAAGCCATTTGTGCAATGGTTTTGGTCATACTGTTCTAAGACTGCTATGCCAAAATCCTTTTGGGAGATACCCATGGCTGGCTTAAGTGTTTTACTTGCTGCCAAGAAATTGTCCTTCTATGATTTTAATATGCAGTAGGGGAGTGCTAGAGTGTTTGTTGCTGGGTAGCTTAAGAGGCAAACAACTACATTTTCAATTAGGTTAGCCTTTTGGCTACCCCCATGAGCTCTTGTCTGGACTAGAAACTTCCTTTGCAGGCCAGTTTCTAATTATTAATGTTGAGTTTCTCCAGCAGTCTTTTTCTGATGGTTTTGGCCCAGATTCCAGCCATGTCCTTACCAGAACTCAGTCAGCAGTGCAAAGTCCTTGTATTGACCATCTATCTACCTTAAATCATCCTCATATGTTAACAATTTTCCTTCCTCTGGGTGGCCTCTCCTTATATATTTGCATCTTTTCTTTATTTTCACACAGAATTCAGTCCTCTACTTATGCAGAACATTTACAAGTCCACATCTCATACAGTGAAATGTCTTCTGTCTTCTCTTTTGGAAGAGGAAATTCATAGTAAGACTCTATTTTTTCCACTGATATGAAGTTTTGACGCTGAACTGGATATCCAGCACTATGTTGTCACGGCCCCAAAGGTCTCTTGTAACGTAATTTTTTCTCTCACCAAACACCCTACAGAGGTGTAGGAATCACCAGAAGGACCAGCTGTTCCAGAGTATTGTTTTGTGCCCAGGATTTCACCCAGAAAAATTTTGCTTCTAGTTTTGGCTTGACGATTGGCCTGCCAAAATTATTAATTATTTGGCTGTGGAATACCTCAAGGAGGAAATTGGAGAATCTGGCAAGCAAGAGATACGAATAATATGCTGCAAATACTGTTTTTTTAATCCAATGAAAAATGCAAGATATTCTAAATTAAACACATCATCTTGAGATCTTTTTCACTGAGCTGTCAAATGCAGAAAGCATCAAGCTATGAAAGAAAAGAAAGAAGAAGAGATCAAATTTAGTAGTGCCTGACTTTTCCTGCAAAAGTTTGGGTAAGGCAGCAGGAGCTGTATCTCAGCAGTGAGTACACTGGACATCTCTCTAATCATACTGGTCCTAGAAGTAGTTGGATGAGGTCCCAGAATGGAAACTTGGCATTTGCCTGAAAGCTGGAGACAATGGAAGTTGTTTCTTCTGCCACAGATGAGAAATTGGTTGTATCTATTGGCCCCAGTTCATAAGGGTGGACTGGTAGCTGGAAATCACTGACCAGGAAACAGGCTGTGCTCACCCTGAGGAGCGGGAAGATCTTCAAGGGTTTACGCACAGCAATGAGTGCTCTGTTGTTGTTACTGTCTTTTATCTACAGATATACCCAAGGTGCTGTTTATGCCACCTTTTCCGTGAGAGGGAAACAATCAGAGGCAGCACGATCTGCTTATGCACATCGTTGTTATTGATGACAATATCTACAGGACAAAATAGGGGACATGCTGAGGAAATGCTTCTGTGATAAATGGGCTGATGGAAAATGAAACAGATGTTTCAGTGAGCTGCAGACTGCAGAGCTGGGGCAAAAGTGAGCCACTGATACTCAGAGAGTGCTCAAAAATTACTTTCTTCTTAGGTCACTTCTAGGCACAGTGTGAGTTACAGGGGTTTAACCTATGAAATTACTTCTGATGTGGTTTGGGAAAGATACTTGTGCTTTATAAGTGATTATGTAGTGATGCCAGGGAGGGTGATCTGGAACAGAGACTAGACAGAATTAAATGAACAAAATAGGTATTTGTTGAAAGGCCTTAAAAGGATACACCTTGAGCAGTACAGGAGTCTGGTCAGAGCTACACCCAGGATGGATCCAAGATGAATCCCGGCCATGAGTTTTTACATTTTTGTAAGTTTTGGTTCATCTACATATTGGGGTCAATTGTCCAATTACAGCTCCAAGTCATGAAGTCTTAACCCCCTGGTTTGCCCCCTTCCCTTCACTGTTGTTTATGCTTTTTGGTTACCATTTGTCTTTGATTCTCTAGCTGGGAAGGGATTGTTTTGTCTAACTACCTGTGAAGGGAACTAACACCTAATAAGAGTTACATATCCGGCAGCAGAGAATCTGAAAAATATAAAAGCTAAAACCCAAGACATCAATAAGATGCCTAAATTTAGACACGGTAGCTTCAACCACTATGCTACCTAGAGAATTTCTCAGTTCCCACTGTGGCCTTGTCTGTGTCCTTCATATCAGACCCTGGCTAGATCACACAGCCCCTGTGATACAGCTGCCATGGGACATAAACCAGGCCTGGTGCCCCAGGATGAAGATAGGAGTGGATAGCAGTGGATAGTGGAGTGGGGCAACCTGGATAGTATCCTGGCAGCTGATACACTCCAGCAGCTCCATGTACCACAGGCCAATTCATAATTTGTGCATCTGAGACATCTCCATGGGGGAGGGCCAGCCTGGGATGATCACCCAAGCAAATACCATTGGTTTGTCTTGGTTGCCCTCCAGGAAATGTTTATTTACCCAGGCTTTTCCGGGAGAGAACTGTTGTGTAGAACATCCTCACTGAGGGATGGGGCATTGCAGTTCAATGAATATTTTGCAACCTACATGTTTGTGATATGTGCTCTTGAAAAGGAAACAACATTAACATTGCACTTCTGTCTAATTTGTCTTACCGCAATTGTTGGATGTAGCATGCATGATTACCACTGTAGAAAGAGGTTGTACCTTTCCCATTCAGGCAAGGTCACTGCATTCTGTGATAATCAGCCAGTTTGTTTCCCTTGTTTTTTACATGGAAGATACCAGAAGAAAGGACAAAACATTCATGGATTGGTAAATATGGGAATGGAGAAACCCAAAACAAAATCCATTGGGGCAGCAGTATCCCCAGAGCTATATGAGTACACCTTTCAGTCCTGGACCCATCCCATACAGGGGTCAGTTCCACCTGATTCTCTGAGCTCCTTCCTATCAGGGGGCTGCTGTCACCCAATTTGGTGCTCCTTGGTTAGAGTCACTGTCTTTGTTTTGGCAAGCTTTGTCAGATGAAGAGCCTTGCCTGACTACTGGTTAATTTAATGGCAAATTGGACTTTAGCTAGAGAAATGACGAGCATAGGAGGCAGCTTGAGGGAAAAGCTGAGCTGCCTGGTGCAGGTTCAACAAGCCATTTTCACCAAGATGCATCTCTTTACATTTTAGGAGTGCCTCCTACATCCAAAATAGAAAGCAGTAACACTGGTTTTGTTTGCTAAATCTGTCTGCCTTATCAAGCCAGATACCTTAAAGCACCCAGTAGTGTATCCCTTGGTGGCAGGTGATTGCACTGCCAATGCAGGTACTGGGACTGTGCCTGAGGGAGCCAGTTCTGCACAAGCTGTGCTCTTGGCTGTCGAGGGCACAGACAGTGCTGGCTGTGCTGTGTGGACCATCAGCAAGAGGCAACAATTTGCGCAGCAGTAGTGGGAGAGGGGCCATGACAGAGGAGCTGCTGCAGCCAAATCCTTGCATTTAGTCCACTGTGACTTTTCATAGTGACCCCTTTTATCACCAGTTGCTCCCCATGAACCTCTGACATGATTTCTTATTAAAAAAAAAATTTAAAAATCCCATTATTGGGCTCTTTGAAGCAGACTGTAGCTGGCTTGTGTCTCTGGTCCCAAACAGCAATTCTTTCTGCCTTCCTAAAATGTGTGCAATCACTGTGCAAGTGTGCAAGAGTGTGAGCAGGCTGGGAGCGGCATGCAATGGCAAACAAGGGGTGACAAACTCCTACCGTCGACCATGGGTTTGGGCTGGGAGCTCTTCAGCCGCAGCGAGGGCCTGAAGCGCGTTCGGTCATTGAAGCTCCAGCTCTTCTGGACTTTGGTTGGGCTGCCTTCGGTGGCAATGTCAGCACTTGGTGACCGGCGATCTCCGACTGAAGATTGCCTGTTTTTAATGCTTTGACCTCGTGGGCTGGCCATCCGGACCCGCTCCTTAAAACTTAGCTTTTGACTGTGAGAGAGAGAAATATATTTTATTCCATAGCTACTTCAATCCATTTATTTTTTCTATTGTATGATTATTGAAAGTGATGTGTAAAAAATCTCACTGGTGTGAATCTGTTTCTTACACAATTTTATTTTCATTGAATATATTTCATTTGTGAATGGAACTGATTTGATGTAATTGTTTTTTGATAGAAGCATTAGCATTGGCAGTCTATCATACAGTACAGAATAACCTTCTAAAGGAAATTAAAAATAACAAATAGAAACAATTTCACCCAATTATTACACATTAATCTCTATGATGTTTGTTCTATTCCTTGAACTTGAGCTAGGTTTGTTTCCATCTTAGTCAGCCAAGCTCAGTGCATTTTTGGCCATATCTTCAGATAAACAAAACCAAAATGTATTTTATTGTTACTGCATGCCATGTAGTATTGTCTGGTTTGGGGTTTTTTTTAAGCAGGCAAAAATACTGTTAGTGTGTATTCATGCTTTTTCAGGATTTGGCACTTTCAACATTTCATATACATGATTAGTGATCACTCATATCCAGAATTCCTTGTTAGAGCACTTACTTGGACAAGACAAAATCAAAATCAAAATCAATTAAATATCCAAGAAACAGCATGATGACTGATTAATGGCAATGTAATGATATGCTGTGTGCTTTCTAAAGTCACTGCTGAAGATGAAGCTGGCAGCTGACTATGTGCAGGTGATACTGCACATGGACAGGTACCAGAGCCCAGCCGAGCTCGTGGCTGTGTCTGCTGCATCAATGGTGACCCTGTAGTCTTATGGTTGACCAATTGTAAGGGCTTTTTTTTATTTCCTGCTGTGCTTGGAATCCTCCCCTACGGCCAGCTAAATGTGGGATTTGTAGATTTTCTATTTCCCAGTGCTTAAATTATCTTTGTCCAAACATATCTGATGAACATCCTGTGGTCACTGTGACTATCTGCCTATGCTTTTTCATTATTTAATACTTTTGCCTTTTTTTGTCCCTTCCTGTAGCAGAAGACACAAAGGGGAAACAGAAGGAGTCTGATACCAAGGTCTGGAAACCTTGTTTTATATGCAAAGTTAAGTTCAATTGGTTGAGCAAGGGAATGGTCACCTTGATCAATGGTCCTGGTCTTTCAAGGGGAGAGATGATGGGGCCAGTGCAGTGTCTGTTCATGGTATGGTGTTACTGGGACTTGCAGTCCTACTGTCCTGGTGTAGGCTTTGCAGGGGGGGCTTTTAAAATGCCTTTAGCAAGGACTGTCTACCTGAAAATTATGGTGGTTCTTGAAGTTAAGACACTCTCAAGGTCTTTGGATTTAATTTCAGCATGCCCATAGAATGTTTTGAACAGAAACAATCCTGCAGATAATTAACTAATGCTAATATGGACTTTGTGGTTCTTAGATGTTTAACCTACTGCACTCTGAAAATACAGTGTTAATATGTAATTATATGAAATGGAAAGTAGTTATAAACCTCTCTGGCTGTGAAATGTTGAGATAAACATATCTTTATCCATGCATAGCAGAGCATAGCATTTCAGTCTGAATGCAAACATCACTGGGAGCAGAAAGGATGCAGTTTGTTGCAGGCAAAACACATGCTGGGATGCTTATAATGCAATAATTTTCAAGAATACTAAAAAATGAGCACATCAATAGAAAAATTATTAGATAAATGGATTTCTATATGGCATGTTAGATTACTTGAAAGAATACCTTTATGATAATTTCTCAATGTAATCCCCTTTCCTTGCCCAAATAAACAATTGTTGAAATAAATACATCACAGAGATGAAAATGTTATCTATTTCCATTGTAAATTGCTACCCAGTGCTGTGGCATAAGCAATACAAAACACCCAGAGAACTTAGTATTTGAAAGAAAGGTGAGTTCCAAAATTTAACTTTGAATACAAATTACATTTCAAGACCAAATTATATTTCAGCTCAGGAATCTTTTGCACTGTACAACAATGAAAATATAAACTGTAAAATATTTATTAGCCACATTCTTGCATTGTCATATTATACAGAATGAGGAGGAGAATAAAAACTGACTTCTTATTATAGATATTCCTACTAGTGTCTCCCTTTTTATTAACTCCCCTTATGGCTCAAATTGTACTTGCTATTGAAAAATGAAGTGAAATGAAGCTCCTTATTTTCCCCCCCTCAAATATTAGCATAAAAAAGTTTCTGGACAGCTCTCTTTCTGCTGAACCAATAAAAATGAAAGGAAAACAGATAAAGTAGCCATAAAAACTATCTATATAGATCATATTTTTAATAGTCACATTAACTCCAAAATAAAAATGAAAATTTAAAACCAAAGTCAAAACAGCACATGTTGTTTTGTCAATTAATTTGTACTAATGAAAGCACTGGATGTCTTTAAGTGATTGGTAGACATGGTTATTTCATGTATAAAAGCTAAATGGTACACAATGTCTACTTAACCTGAATATCTTTAGTTCTCCAAATCAAAGCAGTGAGGCAATGGTGAAAGAAACAGTAGGAACAGTAGTAGTATTTTATCTGTACCATAGACATTTTTCAAAAGTGCAATGCTGAGAATGAAAATATTAATGTAAACTGCAGAGCTTATACTTTAAAAATCAAATCAAATCTGCTTTGTAGCAATGACAATGTACTGGCATGCCAGGGGTCCATGCGGAGGGTGCTGCATTGTGAAGAGAAACACAGCCCTCGAAGGAAGCAGTTTGAAAATTCCATTTTGCATCTTGAGATGCACACCCAAGGAGACTAGTTACAGCAGTTCTTTGCTTCTTGGATCCCTGTTCCTAGTTTGAGACTGGTGGGAAGTGTTCCTGAAGTCACTGGGTCCTTCTCAGCACAGGCACAAATTATGTGACTGACAGTGGAGAAGAAAGGTTGGGAGAGGAAAACTTGTGCTTGGGAACATGCTGTCATGGGACTCTTCTATGTATGATAAATAACAGATCATGAAGAAGTAACTGAATCAGAGCATACCCTTACCAGGGTTTTCCTCAAAGTGAAAGTCCCTCTCTTTATAGGATAAAGCCTAGCTCCTGGCTCTGGATTCTTTGTTGCATTAGCAGTAGAGGTGGTGTTAAAATTACAGAGCCAAGATAACCTTACACCATTCAAGCATCTTTGGATGTTCTGCATTCGAATCAATAGCCAGTGACTCCTTGAGAGCCCTTTATTTTTATTTAATGCTGGTTGTATCAGCACTGGCTTGTGAGTGCTAAAAATCCTTCAAGTCTTGCAGGTCCTGGCCTATTATGTATTTATCTTTCACCTTTTCCCCTCTCTTTTTGCATGGTATCCAAAGTAAATCCCTTGAGTCAACGAAAACCTGTTAATGACCATTGGATATTTGTGTGTCCCCATAAGTATTCACAAGCTTTAAGTAGGGTGTTTGTCCAAAACGCAAAAAACATGAGAAAATAAATAAAATTGCACAAGTTACTAAATCAAAAATAAATGACAATGATCTGAGAGATCCACAGCTGTCTCTAGTTATCTCTGTGTTCCTTTAGATGTGTGTCTGTCAATCATTTCTTGTACTTTATATGATTGATAATTTAGCCCAATTGGCTGACATACATTTTTGCTTCCCTGGCCTGGTCTCTTTGGACCTATCACTCTATTCTTGCAGGTTGAAAGTTGTGGAATGTATTCTTATTGATAACACTCCGTCTTTGAAGCATCTTTTAGTGGAGATCAATTACAACTGGCAGCTGTAGAAACGGAAGAAAATTACTTTTCTGTATTTGTCTGCCTTCTGAGAGGTCAGTTGTAGGATCTTATGACTCATTCCTCCCATTGCATGCCCAAGATGCTCACTTCACTAGGATAGCAAATGACTTTCTAGTTTTTAATTCTTTATTTTCAAATTCTGCCTTTATAACCTTTGATTTATGGAGGAATAGGTGTGTAGGGACACTAGAGGTCACTGTAGCTTCACTGCAGAGGGAATGATCACTTTTCTGCTGGTCCAAATGACTACTCTGGATAAGAGTTTGTTTTAACTGGCAAATGCATATAATAAACCTTTGCTCACTCTGTCTTCCACGGACCCTCTCCCTATATTTTATTAACTGAGCTCTCTTTCCATCCCAGTCCCACTCCCCCATTTTCCTGTCACCTTCCTACATTTCTGGTCAAGTTAAACTTCTGCTCTGCCTCAGCCTCAGAACTGCAGTATTACAGTTTGCTACTAGTTACAATTTACACCTCGTTTTTCAGCTTTTCATACTGAGCCAATTGGTGGAAGCAAAAATAGGAAGAAATTGAAATGAATCAGAAATAACTGGAGGGTCTGAGGATGAGGAAGAACACTTTGAGTCTTAAGACAGAAGCTAAAACTGCCAGAAATTATCACCTATGGCAAACAACAGCAAGCAGATGCACATGCCAATTTTCAGCAATTAACTACCTATACATATAGGTGTTGATTCTTACTGAGCCTACCAATATTTTTAGTGAAATTAAGCTAAGTTGAACAAATGCAACTGCAATGGATAATGCTGTGAGACATAAAGTTCAAACGTTCTAGACTTTGCCACCAGTCTCATGCTAGGACCATGAACTCAAGAAATTTAGTGTTATATCTCATACCTTCAGTAAGTAATAACAAGAATTTCAGACCACAGTATATTATAGTTCATTGTCAAACAGAAAGAGTAAATATTCAGGGTGTTTGTGTGTTTTTTCCTTTTCCAAAACAATTTCTAAATGAAGAGAAGTTATTTTGATCCTTATTTTCTGTAATTAGTTTGTACTTCTACCGTCTTTTACATTATTTTTAATAAGTAAGAAAAAATGCAATCGACTGGAGATATGAATCACAGGCTTCTTCCCGTAAGATTCATCCATCTAGGAATTACCATTTTTGGTAAGAGACACAATTTCCACAGAATTCAGCTGAAGCAGATGATTGATTTCACATGCATTCCTCTACCTTCCAGTACAGGATGCAGGCACATCATCCACAAGCTGTGTCCAAGGGGATTCTTCTCAAGAACAATTGCACATTTTGACTGCTGTAATTGCCTAGCATGTTATACCTTAATATTCTCCACTAATTATTAGATGGAGAAATCAACTGCCATGGTTATAAAAATCCTCTTGGACTTGAGGAAATGGCTTTACCCAAATATTCAAGCCCAGTTTTAGATCTCCACAGGCTAATGCATTCCAAAAGTTGAAGACTCAGGCAGAGAAGGGGAATGGGGCTTCTTAAAACGGCGGTGTGCTGCGCACTGCAATTGTCTGGCTGGATGAGTTTGAAACCACTGGTGTTGCTGCCATTGCGTCAAAGGGATTGCAGGCAGCAAGCAAAAAGGGACTTACAAGCACTTAAAAATAAGTAGGAAACATCTTTTGGAGAAGTAAGGAAATTTAAAGCACTGAGGAGGGGAAGTAAATGAAACATGCACCTGATGTTAGTTGGCATTCTCAAACATCATGTGAATAGGCAGGATGCTGAATACCTATGTTTCCGAGGGGTGTACATCCTGAAGAGCTTCTGTTTATTACTACAAAGCTTACTAGGAGTGAGGGGAGATAGAGGACTCTGTTACTAAGCATTCCAGTGCTACATAAGGGGTTAGGTTTTCCACCTCAAGTTAGATTATGCATCATTGGCAATTTCTTTTTTATATGGTGCATGCAGAGTGTTTACATTAAATCTACTTTTAGAAACAGATACGGTATAGGAGGTGAAAGAATTCCATAATGTAATTCACTTGTTTCCCTCAGAACAGGGCTGAATTTTTCCCTGAAAATCTTTTACTGACAAAACTGTTCCTTATTGCACCAGAGAGAATTGTCAGAATAGGGAATGCATATTCAGCCTCATGAGTTACAAGACTAGATAGGTGACATTCATCCTTTGCAGACACCCAGTGCATGTCCTACACACAGTTTAAGACTGATTATGCTCTCAATATATCACAGCATTCATCAGTCTTGATCTAGTTTCCTACACAGGAACTATTTCAGCCATGCTATATAACTGACAGAAGTAAATATTGTTTGTTTTCAGTGTGTGCATTTGCAGATATTAACAATTTAACATATAGGCTTTTAAAATAACTTGCACAACTCTGGAACTGATTTATAGAAATATCTCATTTATAGCCTGGATATACCAGAGATGTTGTCTACCAATACTTTGATAAATGCTTAATTAGAATACTTATGTGTAAAATTTTGGGAAATACAACAGACATTTTTATTAAAATCAATTTGAAACTACAGCCTCATAAGCACAGCTCTCTCAAATGTATAGCAACATTTAGTCACCTAATGAAAGACTGTAGGTCTATACATGAAAAAACACAAGAATTAATTTCTGTAATTATAAGTCAATTTGAGAGGAAAGAAGGTAATGAACTTTTCCCTAACACACGTTTTTCTTCACTGTTATTAGAAGGGAATATAGAGCAAAGAGCATGTTCAGAGTGCAATCCAATTACTATTTGTGCAAACATGTCTTCATTTAAAGAGTGAAACAAGAAGAAACTTTCTTAGTTCACATAGCATCCCATGCAAGTCACTTAGCATCACAGTAAGAAACAAGTTAAATATTCAAGGACAGTTATCTCAGAGTACATTGCAGCAGTTCTCATTTACATCTTTGCCACAAAAGACCACATACACATTTTTTTCAGTAATACAAGCATACAGTGATATATCAGCATAAAAGCAGTAAACAACCACTGACAAAACACACCTTTTTTTAAAAGGCACTGAGTACTCTGTAGGGTTTTTACTGTAGAATATGATCTCAGAAGTTAACTGGTTCATTTTTACATATACACAAATTTGCAGCAGTACACATATTAAAGTGTTTCTGAAGCAGCAAATATCTTCCATTCAGTGAAAAGAAATCTGGCTAAATTGTTGACTTCTTTTAAAGCCACAAGTGTTATCATTAATATGGAGAATATAACATGGTTTTGACAGCTGGGTGTTGGGTTGTTTTTTGGTTTTTGTTTTTTTAATCTAGTTTCCAGTTATCGTAAGTAAATTTGTCTCTTTTAGTGCTTGCATGTACAACTGGGAATAATCTCTCCCCTCTGCACAAATCCCAGTTTTAGAGGGATGTACTTATTTACTGGTAACTTGTGTGTCACCTTTAAAAAACTAAATTTTAAATGTTGCTGTCAAAAGACTAGGAAATACAGCTGGTGAGTGCAAGAAGTTTGGATCTGACTGTAATAATTTAAAGAGATCAATATGTTGCTAGCAAGCCTGTGGAGGTAATGTATAGAAAAAGTGCCAGAACTGACACAGCAAATCCTGTCCCCTTGAGTTATAGTGACACTAACAGCAGTTACATGTGCTTGGAGGAAAAGGTTGGAGTCAGGTGCCAGAGGAGCAGTCTGAGAAGCGGAGGGGGACTTGGGTAATTGATGTGAAGATTTTCATCCCTGACTAAATAACCCAGAAGCATTTGTGGACCACAGTACTACTCGGGGCTGGATGTATTTCAGGGGCTGATGTGTCATCAACACTTTTTTCCTTGGCTTTTCAGCATTTTCTGCTTGGAGGTAAAGTCTGCTATTGTCCGAGCGTGCTGATACCACAGTGCCAGCTGCCAGATGCCTGCTGATTCCCATCCCTAAAGAGTTTCTGAGATAGAGTCATTTCTCTTATAGCCACTGAGGCCTTTCCTGTCTCTAAGGATTTGGGCTATCAGTACAGCAAAGACCAGCATTTTCTCCCACTGCCTTTGGACATGCCTCTCCAGAGCTTTATTTACCCAGTGAGGATATCCCTGCCAAGGCTCACTGCTGCCAGCTGTAGGCAGTCCGTGCCCAGCTGGGATCTAGGCTGGGTGGAAGCCCACCTGTGCTCCTGGCTGACAGCATTGGGGCTTTCTTCAGCACAGATACAGTCTGGCTCCTCTACTTGAACTGGGTCATGGGGGAGTGCAAGCCATGCAACCAGGAGGAGGTGAGATACTGCAGTGCTGCTTTCCCCCTATGTCCCAAAATGCTCCTTTGCACGGGATGACAGAGAAGTTAGCACATGTGGGCACATGGCACTGAGGAAGCCTCGAGGATGCTCCTGCAGGGCAAAGGTGACATCCAGCCAGCCCCATCAAGGGGTCCTCCCTGCAATGGAGGGCTTGTGGGCTTCTTCACATCACCAAATTAAACTATGTCTGTAACTTCCGCTACAATTCCTGCATTGATTTTACATCAGAAGCTGGGGCCATGTCCTTGCCCAGGAGCTGGGTCTGTGGAGGCTGGTCCCCTGGCTGCTCTGCCACTGTTCAAACTGACCTCCTCAAAGCTACAGCATGTTAGATGTGTTAAAAATAGTCTATTTTTTCCCATAGAAAAACTGGGACAAAGAAGCAAATTTCAGCAGCATATGAGGTTAAAAAAAATCCAATTTGTGATTATTATCCATCAACAGTTGCAGTTCATTGAACCTACTGTACAGAACCCAAGACATCTAAAAGCCATTAGGAAGCAGCAATTTCATAGATAAAAGAAATAAAAGAAACTACAAACCTGCTAGAAGATTCCCCTTGTTCTTTTCTTCAGGTCAGGGAGTGGGAGGGAAAAACATACTTGTTATGCCGATAGTAATCATATTACTTAGTTACAAATGATGTTATATGTACGATAAACGTAAATGGGTATGTTAATTGGTGTACAACACACACATTACATTGCAACCACAAAAACATTCAAGCAAGACTCATAACTACAATGCTTCTGGAAAAGAAACTTTTCATGTTTTTTAACACATGCATAACATGCTTAGTACATACCACTGCAGACTGAGTTGGCAAAGCACTTAGGCAAAATGCATTGCTGACACATATATAACAGAAAGCTGTAGTTTCTTATTAGGTAAGTTATTTCTGGTAAATAAAAAGGTTCAATTTTAGGATAGCACAGCAATATGCTTATTTAAAATAAGAAGTAGATGCACTTTTGAGGCACAGTCATGTTTTAGAATATTTTATGTGGGATACAGCTTCATTATTTATGTAATTTTCTATCCATCCATTTATACTAATGTTGCTTTCAACCTGTTTGTATATGTAAAATATCAATACTTCATGTAACTTTTAATCTAAAAGCTCCTTTTAGCGAGGAGCACTTTGGAATTACAGTTATGGTAATGGATTACTTACGACTCTGTTCTTGTCAACTCTTTGAAATTCAAAGATCAGCTTTGGATACCCAGCCAAACTTCTTTTTGGCTGAGCTTTTTGGCACACAATTACCTTTTTACTGTCATATGGATGTTCGTCACCCAGCTTTGAGAGAAACCACTAATTCTCTTGCACTGTCTGCAATTAACAACAGTTAAGATGCTTATCAGAGCTTTCCCATAAGGCTCTTAGCACTCTGCTTTTTGATCTTTATCAAGTGTCTTTTACTTCCTGATCTGTGCCCCGTATTGAATCAGTCAACTTTCTGCCTTCTGCTAAACCTTTTACTGAATTATTGAAAAGTCTTGGGCTGCCAGTGCTCTGTGAATTCTCACCCAAACTAGGATATCAAATATTTCCTGTCTGCCAAACTGTGGCAACAGGTCTTTTGAGTCGTCTTCCACTGTCTGTCTGTATGATTGCATATATAGTTTGTGCTGAGGAAATACTGAATATATCAGAAGTCATGACAAAAAGGAGCAAATTCTCCAGTGCATTCACCTGCAAAATACCACAAGGCACTCTTTCTTTGGAAAGGTAGATCAGCAGCTGCAGCCTTATCCACAGGCACAGGCATAAACGTACCACTGAACCAAAGAACAAGCTCTGCATTAAACTTCATATTTTTCTCCTTAAGAATAATTTGGAACAAGGTGAATCATTAACCGTGATGCATGAGTGGGTTGTTGGGAAAATGTTTCTAATGCCTGTGCATTTCTAAGATAAATAGCAATGATTTGTATTTCTTCCTGGGCTCCTACATGATATTGATCTGACTTATTAGTTGAAATTTTTAATGAGAAGACTTGAGAGGACTTAAGACAACAAGCCAAGACGAAACAGACAAATACTAGCTCTCTATAAGCTTGAGCAGACATCAAAGACAGCACCAACTGCCATATTTGTACCTACTTTGTAGGGCTGCAGGTATGCAAGGCCTTCAAATGAGGCTTCCAGGTAGCAATAGAAACCGATTTCTCATCAGCAGCATAACTACGCCATACACACTACGTGCAGGATATATGGTAAAAAAAGAAAAAACAAGGCAAGAGGGAGTAGGGGATGAAACAAAAAATTGAAAAGCAGATTAGTAACCAATACAAGTCGTATCTTTCTCTTATCATTCATAGCACTGATACATGCCTGAGGGGAGGAAGAATACTTTCATAATATCGCCAGGTGGCTGCCACGTTTGTTCGGCTGGCGTCGGTAGAATAAAACCGCCAGGAAGCCTGGTGTGGGGAAACAATAGAAAAGCACAAAGGAACCAAGAAAATGAAGTGACAATGCCACTGCATTGACTACAGAGTGAGGGGATTTTGCTCAGACCAGGATGTGCTCGGTTAGGCTGAGTCAGGAAATACCAGTACAAACCTATGAAAAATTTGTGAATCCCAGTACACCTTATGCACTAAGATAATAGTTACTGGCTCCATGAAAGCACCAGAAGATATTCAGCGCATAAAAGTGTAGAAAAGCATTGCAGTGATTTATTTGTGACAGGTCCATAGAGGACACCCACACAAACTTGTAGTTTGACGTAAAGAAATTGTCATAATACATTCTGGAAATCATAATGAAAACCAGGCAAAAAGCACTTAGAAGAAAAAGAGAAGCATTTTCTGTGGTTTGAAACACTGTTAAATGTTTAAAAACACAAAATGAATAATATCAAAGGTGAGTGACCAAAGCATAGAATTGAAAATGTATCCACTGTTGAGATTTATAGTGCATGTAGATAGTAAGACGAGCCTTGGTTCTACAAGCTGGGACATGTTCCCTGATGTCAGCATAACTATATTAATTTGTACTAGCTGAGCATCTGTGCTTCCTGTATATTGTCAACCATTAAATGTCATCTAGGTACTCTTGTATGGAATCTAATACCCTGTGTTTTCCTACTGTGTATCTCCCAGAAACACATCCAGTCTTCATTAACAGATGGAGAACCTGTTATTCACTTTGAAAATTGCTTCATTAGTTGATCATTCTCGTTGTCAAAATTTTCTGCATTATTTTTAATTTGAAACTCTTTGGTTTTGGCTTATAGCCAGAGTTGTTTGTTATGTTTTTGTCTGCTACATTAAATGGTCCAGTAGGTTCTAAGACTTCCTCTCTGAGCTTCTGTGTTCAAATAATTTTCACACTAAATATTTCTTATAAGCTAAAGAAATTGAGAAAAGTATATCCATACGAAACATTTTACTTTTCTACAGCTATCTTTAGGCCAGGTAAAGGCTCTAACAAACAGTCTATCTGTGGCAACAGATGAGTTTGCACAGATTAATTCTACAGCATAACTGGTTAGAAAATAGACATTACCCTGATAAGGTAGAGACAATTAAAAAAAACCTGGGCACTGTTACAGTATCCAATGATAGGCAGTTCAGACACATCCTGCATTTATGAACATGAAATTTTCTCCAGTCCTTGACCCATTTTTTCAAATGTTTTATTTGCTTTCCCCAATATTCCTGTCTCACTTACAAACTGTAGATACTGAGCTGATATGTAGCATATTAGTATAAGTACCAGCTACACTACTACCACTACACAGTGGTAGTATCAGTCTTCTCCTTGTTATGTGTATGGTTGTATATCTAAGGACTTCAATAAAACCAGGTGTAGTGGCATACTGGGAACTTGTATGAAGCTCTTGACCCTTCTTTCCCAGTCTTCTCTGTATTTTTCATGCTTCATTAAATCCTTTCCCAATTCTAATACTGGGAATAGAGACATCTTGTAATAATCTGGATTCAGTTTCTAAATCAAGTTTTGTATTTGTTGTATTGAAACATTAGGCAGCAATCCTTTCACCCCAAAAGTCACCCAGATCATCCATGGTTTTATTCCCATGTGCCTGTTCTCATATTTCTTATTCTGCCAGATCTTGTGCCTTCAGCAAGTATCTCTATCAGCAATTTTATGTTAATTTCTGAATCACTGAAAGTGTTGAACCTCTAAATGAACATGTAAATGCTGAACAGCCTTCATCATGGGATCAACAAATGTCAACAAAGGCAACAAATGTCTTCCTTTCACAATGTTTTTGCCCACTGAGAGCCACTCTCCAAAATCTAGGCAGCTAGCTACTCTTAACCTATTTAGCACATTGACTTACTAATATTTTGGTTGAGCTGTCAAAAAATAATAGTAAGAGCTATATCCAAAACCTAAATCTATTATGTGTTTCCTCTGGCAACCAAACTTGGAAAAAGTAGATTAGAATATATGTGTTAGAAAATACAACAAACTGTCATTCCAAACTAGACACAAAAGGAGTAGAGTTATTTTTATTAATTATTGTAACAAATATTAAGTATGAAATATTTAGGATTTAATAATAATTGAACAGTAATAATGAAAAACAGAATGCTTCAAAACAATCTGACATCTATCTGTACTTAGCATGGAACTCTAGCATATTCATGCTCAGATTCTTTATTTGGATTTATTATTTCAAAAATAAAACCCAGCACACATAGAACACTTGGCATCCCAGGAAAATAAACTAGGATTCTAGGAGAATATTTTCCCTCCTTCTTTTCAGTGCATCAAGTAGAGTAAAGCTTGGTGCAAAATGATTCTTTAGAGTATTTTCTTGATTTTGACTAAGACTGAAAGTTAAGGAAAAAGCCAATGCAAAACAGGAGCCTATGACATAACATGCCCATTTTGTTGATTTGCACCATCACGTCAGAACAACTTCAGATAATTTCAGACATTTTGAAATTGTTAGTGCCTACATTTCCAGCTTTTGAATTGACTAATAGTGAAAACAGTTCTCTGGGCAGGACACTTTTAATCTTCACTGAAATACTCTAAACCCTGTAGTAGATGAAAAGTAGCTTAATATAGGCAAGAGTGCTGTGCTGTCAATTAGGTTGTCTAGGGATCGATTCTCTTTTTCCAAACAGCCTTCTGACTGCAGGCATGAATTTGGCATCCTTGCCTCTGTTTCTTTAACAGGGATAGAAGAACAAAAACTACACACAGAAATGCTATGTATAGTTTTTCTTGATGATCTTAAAGGTCTTTTCCAACCTAAATGAATCTGTGATTCTGTACAGAATGATGGCAACAGATAGCAGTCACTGAACACAGTTATTTCATGAAACTAGCCAATCTGTTAAATATTATTTCTACAAACTGAAATAATGAGACTTGTTTCAATATGTACTTTAAGTCACCTGTGATTATCTTTTTGGTGATTTCATATTTACCTGAATTAGACTTGCAGCTGGATTCCTTCTTTTCTCGAAGTGTTTCTGACGATGCTGTTCCTGCACTTTCAGTGCAAATCCTGAGCCAAGGATGCCCTGCAATATAATTTTATCAATATGTAGGTAGTCTTTGAACAAATATACATCATCAATTACAAAGATTTTGTGAAGAGGTTACACCATATGGTTGCTTCAGATAACATATTTATGACTAGTATATGACAGCAGAAGTCACAGAAGTAATTCCCCTTTTCCTGGTGAAGCAGGAGATTCCTTACGTAACATCTGTGGTGCTACCAATGACCACCCATCCCACCCATCACCTGGGTTTGTGCTACACTACATTCCTGCAACTACCAAGGCCAAAGAGATAGATAAATATTTATGAAATCAAGTAGGGATATTCAGAAGAGCTTGAGTCAGGAATGAGGAAATCACCAGCTGACAGATATGCCACATATACATGGACATCAAAGTGCACATCTGCAGTACTTACTATAACTTTTAATTTTAGAAAAGTTAGAAAATGCATCTCTTCTCGATCTTTCCCATTGAATAATACCTATTGTTCATTCTGGAGGCTATGAAGAAGCTAATTATGAGACTTCCCCTCTTTTAGCCTTTTACCTTTGAGTACGATAAATTTGATTCTAACTGAATAGATCCAAGAACTGAGGATGCTTTCCTTCTTGACTTGCAAGGAATGTAATACTTTTGCTGGACATGTCTGCATTATGAGGAAGAATATTTCCACTTGATTCTTAGGATAAAATACTATAAGAAGTGCAAAAGTTTCCCACATACCTCTTGTTTTACAGACAGTTCAGCACAGAAGCATTTATGAGGAAAAACTAGTATCTGTACATAGATATGACATGAGGAACAAAAGTTGTGGCATCTCTAATATGTGAGGGTATTCATCTTTTCATTATAGTGCTGGTAAGACTAGCTTTCTTGCTAGTGGTGACTAGATGACAAAAGGAATTAATTACAGTAGATGTCAATGAATGTCAAGGATTCACAAACAGGTAATGGGTTATAATTATAATGCCTTATAGTATGTCAAAGATACTGAAATACTCTTTGTAGCTAGAGTAAGAAATAAATGCAGTGCACCAGATGATTTAATGCTGTTGAGAAATGCTGATTTTTAATCTTGGTTTATCTATATGGCTGAAAACAAATGAAGTATTATAACATCCATGTTTTATTATGATCTATAGATAAAGTATATGAATATTGAAATATCAAAAGACATTGCACTGGAGACAATGCAAGAAATACAAATGTCACTTCTCATTTCATGCTTATTCAAAACTAATTTAAAAAAAAAGATATTGACTTGCAAAAATGAGTATTTATTTCTGAAGCTACACTATATTTTAGTCAATAAATAATTCAAATTTCCATTAGTCTCTTGAAAATTGATAGAAACAGCAAAAATAAACTGTAATATTTATTTGCAATTATTCACAGAAAATCATTTGCATTCAACAACATTAGTTGATTTAAGGCCTTTTACTACTCTCTGTTGGTAGCTTGAACATAGTCATACAAAACAGGCTATTAGAAATATCTAATTTTTTTCACTATAATCTAAGTTAGAAAAACATAAAAAATGCTTTTATTTTTGTTTGGAAAAATTTGAAAGAAAAACATTAATACATAAGTCACAAAACAAAAGGAAGTTTTTTCAGCTTTATACAATAGTATGTAACCTAATTTAGGGTTATTTCTCAGTTCTGTCCATGCCAGAAAAACTTCTCAAAACTAAAGCAAGGACATCAAACCTTTTCTTTGGATTTTGGATAGAACTACTAGTGTTGTTGCAGAGCAAAAAGCCTTAAACGGTTGTGCTACATGTAGAAAGCTTCCTTCAGCTTTTTGTATCATAACAGTGGCAAGACCTACAGGAGTTTCTATTACTTTTTATGAATTTTGTAGGCATACTCACAGCAGGTAGTGCAAAGAAAGAAATGCCAAGTAGAGCAAATCCTGCAGAAAGCAACCTTCCAAGCCAAGTAAGAGGAGTTTTGTCTCCATAGCCAATGGTTGTCAATGTGATCTAAAAAGAAATGAATGAGCAACGTGGTTTACCAGAAGTCAATGACAGATTAGTTGCAGATTATTTACATTGCATGAAGCAGCATTTCCACTAATTAATCCAAGACATCTGAGACATATAGCTGTTTCTAAAAAAATGAACATAAATATACTAACATTGACACTTTCCTGTGAAAATGTAATACTGTTGATGACTAAATAAAACTGAGGTAAATAATAAATGTGAGAAAAACACCTAAATAAGCGATAAGTTTAAAAATAATGAAAAACAATATTGATCTCAAATTTGAGGCAAATGGTAGGAAATCATATAAGTTGGGCAGAAAAAAAGTGTTATTTTTCATAGGTGTGAAGGTGTTTCATCTATTTTCTGCAGGAAAATATAACTGTATGTCATATGTATCTAACTAAAGGAATATAAGTTACACAGAGATAAAACTGGAAAAATATAGGAGGGAAGAAATGCTTACAGATGATATAAGGTCAAAGGAATTGCAAGAAGCAGTTGGATTTTCTGCAAACCCATCAGTACAATTTGAAGTGAATTATCTTCTGAAGCACAAAAAAGACTAATCAAAAGCTGGGAGGAACTTTAAGTGAAGTTTCTGGTCCTTTCCTCTTCCTCCTGAAAGGCTCAGATACACTACATCACTCCTGTCGTGACGGTCCAGAGGTTACCACGGAGCAGCAGATGCAGCGATACCTTGGGTACCCCGTTGGACCATGCTAGCTCAGATCTACCTTTGGACAGTCAGAGAGAAAAGGGAGGCAGGTCTGAGTGCAGGTGGGAGGCTCATTGACCACTGGCCATGGCAGTGCCATCACTGAGGTACTGGTGCGTGGCTGGGGCTCACTGAGAACGTCTTGAAGGCAAAAAATGAGTCTGAGGGATTTCCTTGAGGCAAGGAATAGCCCTCCATGCTATATGGCACACCAGTGCCATACGTGGGACTGGCAGAAGAGGTGTGTGTGTGCTTTCCCAGAGCTCAGACCCACACAGCTGCCTGGTGCAGGCGGCTGGAGGAGGTGTGGAGAGCGGAGGATTCCCGAGGGACGGCTGGGAGGCTGCGGGGCGCGTGCTCAGGCAATGGCACACGATGTTAAAGGACAAAGATAGACAACAGTAGGCTGAATGCCAGGGACTCCGGGCCTGTTATTAGGGAGAGCATGTGCATGGAGAATTATTTTACATCGTGTACCAAATGTGGGCAAGTTCAGGCTTAGCAAATATTCTGGCAGCAACAGATTCTTCAGGAAATTGCCTTCTAGAGACATTATTTTGCTTCCAGCTTCCTCAAAGTTCATTCCTAGGCAAGGCGGCCAAAACAATTCTATTTAATGTCAGGGTCACCACGGGACAAAAGAAGGAAAGTCTTTTGGAAGTAATTAGATTTCAACTATTTAGGACTCTGTAGATAGTAAACAGTGCTTTTAATTGCTCCCATTGTTGGGAACAAGCTGTGAGTGTAATTTACTCTGAGAAAGCCACAGAGACTAAGAAAGAGAGATGAATTCAGGCTGCAGCTGAAATTTCAAGTGGTTATCAAGTCTCAAGTTTTGTAACACTAGCCTGATCACAGACACACCACCTTACATGCCTATCAGATCTCACTCTTCCTTACTCCTCTTCCCTCCCTGCCCTATCTCCTCTTCTGAGCCTTTTTGGATTCTTTGGAAAGCCAGTGCCACCCAGGAAGGGATAGAAAATGATCCACGTTTCTGCGGGGTTTGTTTCTGCTGCATTGTGTCAGCTCACAGACGTGCCTAACAAGCTCCAGAGCCTGCACAAGGCAGCAACAGACAGAGATGGAGTAGGAAGGAGGAATGAACATGAAGATGCCACTCTTCTGGCAGAGATGAGCTGGTGCAGCCATGGTCTTGGCTTGGCAGAGGGGATTGATTTGTTTGCTGAAGAAGCTCTTCACATCAGAGGGCAATTGCAGAACAGTTTGAGGCTATTAAGAGCCCAAGAGGAATGAAACACTTGAACAAATGAATCCCTGAATAAAAGTTCCTCAAAATTTGTTTCCAGGCCAATTATTGCAAAGCAGTTTGGAGTTCTGGAATAAGCCCACTTTCTTGGCTTCCATCCAGCTTCCTATCTCTGCCAGTTGCTGGAAAGTACAGAGATATCTTCTGTCTGAGCTGATGAGAGGGAAAGAGAACCAAGTGTCATCTGCATATTAATGATATTGCCACCGAACTGTATTCTAAAGAAGTCAGAGATAAACTTGAACCTCTGGGACCTGACATCTGAGAGCAATCCAAAACCAGGAGCAGTCATACAGAGTGTATCTCTGGAATTTCTCCAAAGAAAATAACAAGACCCTATTAAAGCCTTTGCCTCAGTTCTTCTAGGTACTAAGGACTTAATGGTATCAGTCTGTGATTAAGAATATCAGTGGCTTCTTGCTCACTTTAAGCTATTTTATCTCAGGATGGTCTTTACAGGGGTGTATAGGTGTCAGTACCATGCTGTACTGTCTTACTCAACACTGAGCAAAGGGGGTTGATCTTCTTTTTATACCACGACTAAGAAAATATTTTTCTGGACAACTTCATGGTCAAGTTTGGGACTAATCCACTGCATCTTTGTAAGTACTGCTAGTGAATGACTAAACCATTGGTCAGGCCCTGACTGACGTAATACTGAGATTAAATTAACTGAGCAGGATGTGAAAAATGACTGGATGTGAAAACATGACAATATAAGAAATTTCTAGATGTCACTGATAATCATGTGAGAAGCAGACAGAAGTTACAGCTAGCATTGTGTGGGTAAGAGAGAAGCGACCAAAGTTCAAAGGTAACTCAACCTATCCTAAAATGTAGGACTTGGGCTTGTCTGAAAAAAAAAGTCTAGTACCGCCAGAGACGTACTAGGGTGTCTGAACAGGGACCACCCACAGGAGAGGCAGCAGAGTGTTCAACAGATCTTTGATGGTACTGTATGCCTGTGTTTGAGCAGCTGAATCACACTCCTGCTGGGCTAAATGAGCTAGCTGAATCCTGTCTTTTACACCAGATGCAAACCACTCCATTTTGGCTACAGTAATTTCATGACTATAAGGCTCACCCTTTTGACTAAAATTTTGGCTCGAACCCAGAAGTGCGCCTTATAGTCTAGTGTGCCTTATATATGGACAAAGTTTGGAAATTTGCCAACCCAGAAGTGTGAGCCGCGAGCTGCGGGGGGAGCCGGCAGGGCCACAGCTTTCCGGTGCAGGGAGCCCGGGGGCCCGCGGCTACTGGGTTGAGGCAGGGCCTTGGCCAGCAACTGCATGGGGGGAGCTGGCAGTGGATCCTCACTGCAAAAAAACAAGTGCGCCTTATAGTCCAGTGCACCTTATATATCAGCAAAAGTTCAGAAATTTGCCGACACCTGGAAGTACACCTTATAATCCGGTGCGCCTTATAGTCGTGAAATTACTTCTATAAGTGAGGGGTCTGGACAGAGTAGCCAAAGTAGGCAGTGTCATCTGGCCAGGCTCAAAACTCACAATGATGATAGAACATCTGTTATCTCATTGCTGGAGCTAATAAATATGCTAATATAAATGAGGTAATATAATAATGAATGTGATGATATAACTTAGATGACTTCAATTAGATGAGATAGGACCCTAATATTTCTTTCTGATGTAATTTTATGTTCTCCTAGCAGTACTTACCTTTTGAATCTTTACCTAACATCACTTAAATGAAAAAAATGTGGTTTGCTCATGCTATCATTACATTAAATGGGAAAAATTTCATCAATGTTAACTCATTTGAGCTAGTCATTGTGACAATGTAATTGATTGTAATATGCTTTGTTCACTAACAGGTCACTGTGGAGTGCCAGAGCCATTCTGTTTCCAACTGTAACTATTGGTTACTACTAGAAAATAAAGACTTATTAAGGGACAGAAACTTCAGCTGCATTACGTTTGCAGCTAAAGCTAATTAGCGTACAAACTAAATGTCACTGTACGTATCCACAGTTCTAGTTAACATCAGTATATCTCAGAAAACCATGCATGGCTTGGTTTCGAAATGCTTAGGCTTTTTAATTGACCTTTTGTTCCCATATAGTTTTATTATTTTCTTCTCTATGACGAATGAATTTATCTTCTCTACCAAAACAAATTCTGAACTTGAGCTCTTCATATAACACTCACCATTGTGTGCTGATCTGTTAGGCAACACTGTGGAGACCCCAACCACAAGAATATTCACAGTAGTAATATTAATATGATGATTCAATAGCAGGTTGCATAGTACAGCATGAAATTTCAAATACAGTGGAGTATTCATATGTAAATTTGGATGCCATATCCTGCCTTTTATTTCTGTATATAAATATGGGGTTCAGAAATGGAGTCAGTGAAATAACCATAGCAGTCCTCAAATAATCTGAATTAATGAATGGGTTAATTGTCGCATGCTAGTGCTGATCCTGTAAGGAGAAGCATAAGAGCCTCGAAAAGATTGAATTTAGGGTGACTATTTGTACCTGACTTCTATGCAGCCTTTTCTCTCTTGTACCTCTGCCATGACAACATTCAGTTTGGTAGATAGTCTGTGGTTTAAGTCAGAACAACTTTTGCAAATAAACAAACCAATGAGACTAAGCACTGATTTCCCCTAAAATGCCATGCAGTCCATCCTTTTCAAAAATCAGCATGTGGGTTACTCTGGCAGTAAAAACAACCATGACTAAGAAGCACATTATGCATTTCCCACATACTGTTTTACATTTTGTAAAAAAAAAAAAATACTATTATTAAAATGGAAAAGATAACAGGTAAGGGGGAACACTGATTTCCAGTAACTTTTTCACTTGCTTAAGTGCATTAAAAACTTAAATGTATTCGTGTCATACGCTGGGGAAAGAAGAAAATATATAGAAATATACAACATGTATTGTTTTCGGGTTTTAAAATAAAATTTGTTTTCCTGCTGAAATCAAGACAAGATTCCTGATTTTCTCAGTTGCACTACTTATATAACCTCTGAGTCATGCAGTTTCTCTTCATAGTGTACAAAATATTTTAAGCACCACTTTATACCATGATTATTTCCTAGCAGGGTTTTTCCTTAAAAAATAGCAGTCAGCAGGTAGTGGAGAAGCAAATTCTAAAATAAAGGTCCTTTTGCTGCTGCTAGAGCTGCTCAGGGAGAAGGATGTTGATCTAGTGCGAGCCTCAGTCAGATGCCAGAATGGAGCTCTGGTTTTTCTGGGACTTTCTCATTCCGTGTGCATACATTTCCCCATTCCAGCTGGCAGGTGGGTCCAATCCTCTGCTCTACCCAGACTCCCTGCCTGTGCAGTGCTAAGGCATGCAGGGCCTTGCAGAGAGGTAAAGACTGTTTCCTGGGAAATCAAACATCTGAAAAGATCCATTCCCAAGAACAGGCACAGCCACAGGAGAGTCTCTTGCAGGACCACAACCCCACTGGCACCCTAAAGGGGCAATGGTGTTTTCAGACTGGCAGAGCTGGGCACCCATCACTGAGGACACCAGCATCCAATGCCAGATGTTCACAACTGTGTCAATACAGAAAAGTTAGAAAGCTTTAAGGCAAACCCATAATTCAGCTTTTGAAGAAATGGGAAACAAAATAAACTACAGTGATACAACTGAATGCAAAACCTTCTCTCATTACTTTAGCCAATATTTATTTTATGTGCATTTGTACTACAGGATAAAATGTATATTTTATCAGTGATATGCCTTGATGCTCTAAAGCAACAAGTTTCATCAAAATATACTTCTGAATATTTGCAAATGTACACATACTACTTACAAGGTCTGGCTTTTCCAAGCTCCCAGTTCTGTGCAGTGATAACACAGAAATATAGTCTCTAGGGAAGACATGCAACAAATGACTCTGCCTTAGATGAACAAATTCCAGATACACTAACTACCCCTAATAATAGTGAGTGACCTTGACCTTAACTCAAAATGCAGACAAAACCTCTTACAAATATTTTCAATAATTTATTACATTCTGGAAAGGACTTTTGCACTGTTCCTGTGTGCATGCTCTGAGTCTGCAGATATTACTAAATCTAGATGAAATCCTGTCAGCAAAAGGTCTGAGGTGAGAAAGCTTCATTTTTGCTTTCCTCTGATAAGGAAAGGTGGCAGAAGCTGGCTCAGGTCTCACACTTATTCCGAGGAGACTAATGAGTCCTCTATGTTATTGTCAGCATTAATGATCTCCCAGATATCATTTCACTACCCAGACGCTGTCAGACTGCACTGTGTGTGTTCTACTGCATCAGAAGGAAAAGAAAAGCAGTTTTATACTGCCTGACAATAACTGCTTTAGGCTTTGTTGTAGGGGCAGACTTCTTAAGCTGCCTAAGTAACTCTCACACAGTGAAGTCTGGATCACTACAGGACATTTTTAAGCAAAAACCCCTACATATCATGCCATTAAAAAAAAAAAATCAGAATTGAATCCTAGCCTTTTGTTGTCCATTGAAAGCCTAGTTTCTTTAACCATTTTCATATAATCCTCCTTCAGAAAAGCAGTCAGGCATGTACTTAGATCCCACAGATTTCAACAAAGTAAAAACAATTTATTTGATAGTTAACCACGATCTCAAGTAAATTGGGGCTTTTATACCTGTAAGAAATAACACTGCTGAACCAGACCTAACATATTTATTCTTGGTCTTTTTACTCAAGGTAGAGAAGAAGGAGAAACAACATCTTTTTAAGGACACGGATGATACTCTCATGCCAAAGTTGATGTAAGATTTTTTTCCACTCATTTTCATGACACCTTTTCATCTTCTGCACTGCCACTTACACCCCTCTGGTTTATATCAAAACAGCTCTTTGTGGGTCCATATTACAAACTATATTACTGAAAGGCTATGGGTTAAAGAGTACAATGTGTTCTTCTCATGAAGGTTTAGTGGTCTGTTTGCAGCAAAAACACATAAACAGCTGTTCTGCAGGATGGACTGAAATAATCTGTTGGTGTGCAAATGAACAGGTGAAGGAGGAAGCTTCTCAAACTAGATTTTTGTCAGTGAAAACAATTCACTGAACAGCACACTAAGTTAAAATCCTCAGCAGGTGAAATTCAAAGCCCTTTAGTGTACTGGTTAAAGAGTCCATGCTATTTTTCTGTACTTACTGTGCCCCACCAGAGAGCATCTGCATACGTGGAGAATTCGGTATTTGCATCTTTTTCCACCAAATAAACCAGGAAAGATGAAAAGATGAGTACTAAAAATCCTATGTACCAGGCTGTGATTAATTCCTAGATAAAAGAGAGCAGAGATCAATTCCCATTTTATGAACTGAAGAGAATGACATTTCAAGAAGACATGATGAAAATATCTATATATGTGTTTTTTGGCATTTGTGCAGTTATAAATCAAGTGCTTCCCCATGGATGCAAATTTTCTCTGAAAGTGGACAAGGTCTACTCTTATGGTCTGATGCTTCAGCAATGCCCACAACTTATAACAAATTACAGCTGCACATCAAGGACAACATTTTCCAGATCTCTAAAAAGAGCTAGCATTAAACATGGCCTGGTATATCTGTGTTCGTTCATATTGCAATTAATGTTGTTTTGGAAAATTTTGGGTATTCTGCTCAAAACTGATAAATGCTTATTTCCTTGGTCTCTTGTTGAATCACATCAAGTGAAGATATCAACCAGACAAAACTAGTGTCTGGATTACATACCTTGCTATGTGCATAAACTACAGAACCTAACAATTTCCAAGTGCCTCCTCTTCGGTCCATGCGCACCATACGAAGGATCTGTAGGAAACGAAGACTTCTCAGTGCTGATGTTGCAAAAATGTTACCTTGAGTTTTTGCAGAAACAACTGCTATTGAAGCGATGAGAACAATGATGTCTGAAAGAAATACATTACAGAAAGCATTAATGTCCAAGTATCAGTAAATAATGCATACATCTATGTGAGCTGAATGAGAAGGACAAAAGAGAGACTCCTATAGTGGGTGGGAATCCAAGACAGAGATTCCTGTTTGAGACAGGGATGTGAGATCAGGGCTGGTGTCAAAAACTACCTCAGGAGTCTTCAGGATGAAAAGTGAGGGTAGTAATTTTCAAAGCATTTGGATAAAAGGAGCAGTGTTGAAGAAACCTCATGTAGGGGCTTTGAAACCTGATGTTGCAAACTGTGTAAATCAGTAGATGGATTAGAACCTTTCCCCTTTATCTGTCTTTCCATGACAACTTTTCTGCGCAAGGACAAAAAAGAAAACTAAGGTAAAAAAAATAGGGCAGGCCTAGAGGTCCAGTAGATTTGGACTTACAAGCACAGTGCTAATTTCCTGTGAGAACAGATACTGTGTGTTTGAAGAATATATTTTCTGGACAAAACTCCACTGATGTACCATTTCCTGGAAGGGAGGAAATACAGCACTGGGTACTCAGAAACATTCCTTCAGCTGGAAGCCTGGAAAGTTAGTTGAAGCTCAGCAGGTGTTAGGATTTATTTCTTCAGGTCACAGATTCAAAGTGTGACAGCAAATTTGGTGTGCACGAACTAACCAGCCAGCTGTCCTTAGAGCCAGAACAGCATTTAAGGGGAGAGGAGGAGAAGCAGCAGAGTGATGGCACATAGGTGCTGTGAGAAGGAATAATGTCCTTTTACAATGATTGGGGTAGACATGCTGTTATTCATGGAGTAGAAAAGCACAGAACAAGCTCTGTTCTTCCTCACCTCATGATTAATTCCCTGGCAAAGCTGAAAAGCTTAAAAAGCCCTTGTAAGAAAGATCTGATTTTAATCTTAGGGTTTTATGCTGTTTGTATGTTTTTCTGCAAGGATAATCTAATCCATGTTTGTTGGTGAATAATTGAAAGCAAGTTCTTGTTGATATGAGTTTTACTTCTTTTGTGTTGGGTAGAAACACAGATCTTGTCCCTAGCTTAGCTCCTACAAGAATGACCCAGAAAGTGAAGCCCCCCACCTCCATAGGCAAGCAGTGAGAGATGCTGACTGTGCCTACATGCATGTATCCTTAGCCTGCTGCAGGTCAACAGGAAATAGCTTTTGTTCATTCTGCTCTGCCACCAAAGGAAGATGAGGTCTGAATACCCCTCCTTGCCTACAAACATACTGGGTTTCTCTGAATTCACCTATGGATGCCTTTGTCCTCTTATTAAAATTCCAAGGGTGCAGACAACCTGTTTCTGTGGTTTAAAGATTGTCCTGCTAAATTGTGGAAACTTTTGTCATAAGGGGCTAGAAATCTACATAGGTTTAAAGCCAGCTGGATGGCCTTATGTGAGAAGATTTAATCCTGGGCTAATTAATACCAAAAGCCCACTTCTGGCTCAGCATGTCTTGAAGTAGCAGGATGTTTGGGGCTGAGAAGCTCTCGTAGAGAAATATCACTGTGTGTTTGCCCAGCTTGTGCCATCCTCCCTGGCTGTTCACTGCTGGCTGGTTTCACTGTTTGACATCCTGGGTTAGCCTAGGCTGACCCTCTGCCCATCTTAATGCTTTGACATTTTAAAATGCCTTTGGCCACTATATATGTGGATCGTAGGTAGCTACTACATAACTGGCTACCAAAGATGCTGGATTTGCTTATAAATCCAGCAAGTTCAGCAATGAAGAAAAGCTAGAAGTGGACAAGGTATCTTTGCAATGTACAAATCTCAAGTTGACAACAACCACACGCAGAAGGTCTGGGTGAGAATGCAGAAATAGGAAAACTGACAAGGAAAAGTTAAGAACATCACAAATTCTAATGGATATCAGAAAAATAGATGGAATTGAATTGAGCTCCATGGGAAAATATTTATATTTAGGTTTCTACATGTGAAGCAGGTGTCTAAACTCCCCAAGCAGTACAAGGTAATCACGTCAACGGAGAGAGGTGCAGCTAATCCTCAGGAAGGCTTCTGCTGGCTACTCAGCTGCCTCACACTGTGGGCTCGGCCCAAATTTATTTGTCCAGTGCCACTTGAGATGCCTTAAGGTATCTAAGATATCCCTTAGATCTGGCAGCTATGCTCTTGGACCTGGAAAAGCTGTACTCTTCAGGAGTACAGAGAACAGGGAATATCGTGTAACAGGAGACGGGCACCTCTCTGTACTCTGCTGAACTAAACCCTAGATCTTGATTGGCTATACTGCTAGCATAGACATTTAGCACCCATGTACCCACCTAAGAAAACTTCTTTCTATATTTAGTTGTGTTTATTTGGATCCAAGGCTAACACAGAAGGTGCTGGAATGTCTTGAACACAGTCTTGGACTGTGCTAAAGAAGCAGTGTCCCTGGTGACTAACATGGTGGCAGGGTGATCTTGACTCGTCCCAGTGACTCTGAGCAGAGTAGCAATGGAACAGCCATTTTTATTTAGTGGTGACTGGCTAGCAGCAAGTTAGAGATCATTAGAAGAGCCGTGAAAGTCATTATTAGAACTTAAAAAAGAATAAGGTCACCCAAATACTGGGAATTATGCATTTGGTCCAGAAATTATTCAGATGCTTACCAGGGGTTTTGGTCACCCTCCACCACTTCTAATAGGACACTGTTTTAAAAAATTCAGTGACTTGGTCCTGCCCTTATTCCTACTTATTCCAGTTATTAAATTAATTCAGTCTTGCCAGCAGAGCACAGCCTCTGCCCTGCACTGCTGGGAGCCCTCTGCCCCACTGAGGGTCTCTGTTCCCCTCTAAACATGAGAGACAAAGAAGCCAACAGTAGCATAGTTCTCTTTTCCACTTTTAAAAGCATTGATCCAAAGGAGTTATCTACTTGTGTATGCCCTTCTATCTCGAGGGCAGGGATGAGGTTCTCCCTGAAGGGAAGAAAGTGGAGGGAAAGGGGAGCAAAAAATGCACTGGAACCTGTTTGAAAAACAGCTGAAGGGAAGAGAATCATCCTAGGCTGGTGGTATTTCTTACATCTTCTTCGCTCTTCACACCCACAACTCCCACCAAAACTCCATCCTTAACTCCTCAGCTGGAAATAGGGAAGGAAAGAATGTGTCCATTGCTTAAGGCAGCCCTTCCTGTCTGTGTTTCCTTAGGAGGTAGGGAAGGCAGGCAGGCACATTATTTCACTATAGTTTAACTTGTTAGGAACAGGTGTAAGATAAATCAAAATAAACTCTTCTTGGAATGAAAGCAGAGAAAAGTTTGCAATGGTTGAAAGTCACTTTGAGTATGCTAAAACTGCTTGATTTTCTTATTTAAACATACCCTGGAAAAAATGAAAAGTTCAGTCTATTATGATTTTTCTCTGTGCAATACTTTTATACAATATGCTTCAGGTGGCATTTGCCCTCTTTTAAGCCAAGAGAGAAAAATATTATTCTGAACTTCCTTTCATATTCCATATGAATATAGCTAAAGTCTCCATGGTATTTCAAGAAGGCTTTCCCAGACTTCTATCACATTTTCTTCTTTATCTTTTAGTAGCAAGAGTAGGAAAACAGTAGAATTAAATAGCAAAATTTCAATTAATTTAATGGGCTCTCAATTTTCACTCTATCTTTCTGTAAAGCACCAGAAAAGATTCAGATGTGAGATTGAGTAATGGGCAGTATAATTCCAAACTTCTCTATAATGACTTAGTGAAATAAAGTGGTTTCTGACATACATTTACTCCTTTGTTTATTTTTTTCTCTGAGCGAATATCTTATGTATGATCTTCCAAAATGTTAAATCTCTTTTGAACCATGATGATGATTTTATTCACCCTTTAGAAATATGTCTCAGATTTTTAGCCTTGCAGGTAGCATTCTCCCTCATTAACTCTAGTCTGATATATCAAATCCTCTCAGCAGCTTTTGCACTGTTGACTTCTGAACATTTAATTTAAAATTAAATTTCAAACAAGTAATTCTTCTACTTCAGACGTTTCACCTAGTACCATTCACAAAACCCCTGAGATTGCACTAAAGTTTTGTGCTTATTACCTGAAGAAAGATTATTTTTTTGACAAGCATCATGTTAATAACAGGACCCCTTCATGAAAAATAATAATGAAAAAGACCCCAGAACTCATGTGTGTAACAGATTACACTTATTTATTGTCCAATGTCACTAAAACAGTAACACATGAAACAAGTAACTGAAGGTCAGTAATGCAACTACCCGAAACTTAAATAACTCTCACAAGATGTGCCAGTCCAAGTTCCCCACCTCACAGAGGAAGGCCACTGCTGGGCTGCCTTAGGCTGCTCAAGTTTGGTCGGAAGGTCTGGAATGCTTGTGTTACTGATGGAGGTGTGGTTGGCATTCCTAAGCTATCAGCATTTCTGATGGCAACTGACAGATTATTAATGTGACTCAAGAGAATAATGGTGGTAGAAAAGGAGGCATCATAAATCATCACAAGGGACTGTTTTAATGAATTCTCCAATGCAACTTTCCTAGCATGGGCTTCTTGAGTGTTGTGAGATTTTACAGCATTCATAGGTATCATGGGAATCTACCCAGTTCTGTAAGTAAAGGGAGAACACAAAAGCTTTTTGTGGATATTGGGCCACATCCCAACACCTTGATGTACCACCAGGATGATCTCTAAAGTTACAGAGAGAATGTCAGGATGGTTTTTTACAAGAGCATGTAATGCTAGAACAAGGACGAACAGCCTTAAATGGAAGGAGGGTTGGGAATGGATGCTCCTTTCCCAGATGTGTTCAAGGCCAGGTTGGATGGAGCTTTGAGAAGCCTCATCCAGTGGAAGGTGGCCCTGTCCATGTCAGGGGGCTGGAATTAGATATTTCTCCTTCCAACACAAACTATTCAGTGATTTTATGATTATTAGGAAATGTAATCAATGACAATCTCTCATCTGCTCAAAGCTAATGCACATGCTCAACTAATACACAAATCTGCATCATCTTTCTCTTTTTCATATTCTTCAAAGGAAAAATATATTTATAGGAGCTCTGCCTGCTGCCTGCATTTAATGCTAGTATGTTGAAACATCCTTTCCCTCTAAATACAAATGATACTTTGAGACAATACAGGTTAAATTAATCTTGTGATTTTTGTTCTTTGATTTTGTCTGAATAAAAAACCCCAAATATTATTTCATCATTTTGGATCATCATTAGGTCATCAAAATGGTGTTTGCTATAAATTCATAAAATGCTCAGACTTCACACATTCTTATTAACAATAAGCAGAAAGCTTCAATGGCCATGAATTACTGTGCTTGCACCAGCTACAGAGCAGTAAAGAGATGTAACAAACTAGGCATGAGTAGGGCATACCTGCCCCCAAAACCACAGAATTAAGCAGAAAATCTCAAGAGGTTGGTTTGTCTAGCTTGCAGCTGTATTAACTCACAAAGGAAATTAACTGGGCAATTGTATGACCAAACCTAAGCTACCCTTAGGCTATCCTTCTAAGGTCTAATTTTGAGCTGGAGTTATTATCCATGACCCAAAGAAAAGGCATAGCTTGTAATGGTCATTTCTGAATAGTTCTCAAGACAGTTCATTATCTTCAGTTCCAGAGTTACTTTTGAAAAAAACCCAGCACTATTCTGTGGTGTTGCAGAGACACTGAGCTCCACTAAGGGCACGAGACAGCTTTGGCATCAGCTCTGTCTGCTCACCAGGCACAGGTCATGCACGCCTATGGCAGCACAGTGAGCAATTATTCTCACTTGCTTAAGGAATTTAAATGGGTTTTAATTAAGATCTGCAACAATCACCACATAGAAATGCTTAACAGCTTTCTATTCTGAGTCACTAAGAGGTGGTAGTGGTGGTAAGGGAGGAATGACCAGCACTTTAGTTTTTCTAATATCTCTTTGGACATCAGTCCTTCCAGTCCTTATTGCTGTTCTCAGAACTCTCTTCAATTTGCCTTCAATAATTTCTACAGCTGGCTGGCCAGGACCAAAGGATATAATCTAATCTATGTAGAAATGTAGTTTGAATTTTAACCAGACACTACAGCACAAAGTCAACAAAACACACATTCCAGACCACTGTGTTTGAGCACATAATACTATAGAAATATAATAACAAAAATGTATTCAATGGGCTTTATCCTAAACTAATATACACTGGCAATTTAAAGCAGTTTAAGATAAAGCCTGATGACTGACACTGGGCTTAGGCCATACATCAGTACATGAAAATCAGATTGTTCCTTTTCAGATTCCTAAAAGAAAAGGTCTGTTTACACGAACTTGACTATTGAAGCAGCAGCCTTTTTGCGCAGTCTACTAACATATTGGGCATTGGTGTAGTTCATGCTTCTGTGGGCTAGCTAAAAAAACCCAAAAAACAAGAAGACGAAAACAAAAAAGGTGTTCATTCATAGGGTTTAAGGCTTTGAATACCCTAACAGAGGGGTATTCAGCAAGGGATAGAATTGGGCCACTATTCCTTGAGCACTTGTTCAGAATGCTCATAGGACAGAAAAGGTTATTTTGTTGTAACTGGCTGGAAAACTGCTGTTATCTTGAAAAGGGGGATTAACTACTTCCCTCTACTGGTTCAGGAGTGCAAAGAATAAAAAACATGAATAGAACATGCTGCAACAGTTACAGCAATTTCACGATTACAAGCCGCACTGACTACAAGCCGCATCTCCGGGTGTCGGCAACATTTCATTCTTTGTTCATACACAAGCCGCATCCAATTATAAGCCGCTCTGTCATTCGCAGCGAGGACCCGCGTGCAGCAAAGTTGCCAATTAGTAACAGAATCACGGGATCGGGGTGTTTACTGGCTGGGCTCGGGCCGTGAGGGCTCAGCCCACTCAGGGCTGCCGACAGGGCCAGGTGGCCCAGTTCGGCGCTGCCCCGCAGTGTCAGGGGGGCACGGAACCTGCTGGTACCCACGGCAGCGGCGGCAGGAGGGGAAGGAGCCCCCCCACTCCTGTGGAGGTGGGGACGGGAGCCTGCCTGCTCCTGTGGTGGTAGGCGAGGACGGGAGCCCCCCGCCTTCCCCCCTGGGCAACGGGTATGGCAGCACGGAGCCCCTGGTCTCTCCCCCGGGTTGCGTTGCCTGAAGGAGGGAGTCCCCCGCCTTCCCCTGCCCCGCGCTGCCGGCATGGAGCCTGGCTCCACCCACCACAAAACAGAGTAACCAATTTGTAATAATAGCGTAAACCCAGGTTTTACTGGCAGGTGCTCGGCTCAGCACCCTGGCTGGCACTTCCGGGGTTGGAAATGTCAGAACATTATTCACATATTAGTCGCCCCTGAGTGTAAGCTGCATTTCCGGGATGGGAGCAAAATTTTAGTCAAAATGGTGCGGCTTGTAATCGTGAAATTACTGTATATTGAAAAGAGGCAAATGTAATGTTTTTACCAGGTGGCTGCTTTGTCCTGTGAATGTTCCCTTGGTGTAAAATCAGTGGGATATTTCACATAATTGTGACAGAAAAATTTGGTCAAATATGGGCTGAACTTACAGTGACCTTGCCTAAGTATTCATTCCAGAAATCAAGAATTTTTGATATCCTTACCTATTATTACATGTCTGAACAGAGAGATGAACAATATTACCATATTTAGAAAGATGATGTGTTTAGTAAATTAATCTCATTGGAAGAAGCAGAACTATTTATCAGCAAAGTAAAAGTCAGTATGTGCAAGATTGCCAAAATCTGAAAACTGACTTTTTAGAGACTACTCTGGAGGCATGCAGACTTTTGAGGTCACCTGAATTCACCCTCACATTATATTCTCAAACATTATTTTCTGCCTATAACATCCCCCTCCCTCCAAAAAGCAAATTAACAGCACTCATTGAATTATATCACCTGAAGATCTCTAACGTAATTTGGGAGAGGCAGGAAGTTGAGTTCTGTGCCTCCCACAAGAAGCTGAGCAGACTTACATCAACAAGGCCTCTGTTTTGCAGAGAAAAAAAACCTGAACACCATCATCAACAACAAAAAAACCCCAAAGCAATATGAGATAATCTGAGTTGTGCATATTCTAAAAATAGTGATGCTCAGGATCTTGGGTCCTGCAAAGTCTGCTTTCAGCTCTGTCTGAATATAGCTTTTCTTTCTGGTCAGGGATCAGATCTCTGCTCAGATGCCAGGCAGGTTATGATTAATCGTCACCTACTAGTAAAAGTAATTGGCAGGTTATCTTCAGGAAATTCTTGGGATGGATGATGCTGTTTGATTTTTGCAGATGTTGTTGTCACTCCAGCCAAAAGGTCTTTGTGTTTTCAAATACGTAACACCATCAGGATGGATATCATCTTAATTGTCATTACAGGCAAAACCAGTTGGTGATTTTGCTTCCTTTTAAAATCTTTTTGCAGGATGCAAAACAATATGGTATTTTTAGAAGTAGGAAAGTGAGCTGACTTTGCATATCAAGATAGTTCACAGAGATAAACACAGATGAGTGTGAAAATTGGCTTTTATTGCTGTTGAAAAACAGGAAGATAGTAATGTACAGTAGTGGCACATACAAGAGAAAGAATTCTACAAAAATATCTAATACTGTCTAGACACTGAAGTGGAATTAAAAAAAAATCCAGAGGTTAGTACTTCTTCTCTTCCTAACAGTGAAAAATGGCTAAATTAGTCACTGCCTTCCATTTTAAGGAGTCCACTAAAACTTATATGTGTATAGAAACCTGGATTTTTCTTATCATCAGCTAAGCAATACCTGGTGAAGAAATCAAATAGATGAATCACCTTGAACCCTTCTTTCCCTTTATAATTTTCATTTGCAGTATACTGGAATCATCTGAGTTAGCAAACTATTTTAATGTGAAATGAAAATAACCTCCTGGAAATACAGACAACCTCTTTCTGGAAAAAATGTTGTTTTTATATAACTGAAGTGGGTCTACTTAGAAAAACAGCTCATCAATATGTAAAGCTATTTTTTTCTGGCAAAGAGAGAACTGGAAACAAGTCAAAGACGCTTATCGGGAAAGCTAATCAAATATAACAAAAGTTAACTTGGTACTCCAAGCAATTTCTGAACCAGAAAGAAAAGGAATATTTGTAATAAGGCAATACTAGATATTTTTTAGATGTGAAAACTAAATATTCTCTTTTTAAATTGTGGACTAATGAAGATGAGCATGAGTTTTCTATTGTAATTTAAAAACTTTTTATAATGAATTCCTTATTCCATGCCCAATAATGGATCAACCAATGCTACTCACTGTGGTGTCAGTATATTAAAAGTACATGTACCTTGCTCCTGTGTAAAAGTAGCATATTGTCAGATGATGATTGCAAATACATCCAAATAATGTCATTTTACCTACTGCTGTAGACAGCCAAAATATTTCCCTGTGGTCTGAGAACCACAGTAGCACAACGAGTACTGAATTTTAAACTGTAGCTATGGTTGCCATATTTTATTTAGTCTGGATAAGAATAACATTAATGGGAACATTTCACCTGTCTTTGTACTGTTCACAATTATTGTTCATGGCCCTTTTGAGTACACAATCTTTCTATGGACTGAATAAATCCTCAGCAAACATCTTCATGTTATTAACAGCTGGCTCAATAAATCTTAAAAACCTAAGGGCTTCCTGCAAGCTAAGATTAAGTTCAATTGCAAGCCTTTTATGGATTTATTATTTTTTAACCTTTTCCAATAATTGATCTTTAACATAATTAATATGTACCTGCCAGAAGAAATAAAGCATTATTTGGCTTTAAGACAGGCTGACAGAAACATTTAAAACTGTGTATTTGATCTAGTGTTCACCAACCCAATTTTTGTTCAGCTAAAGAAACAAACTATGAGTAACACATGCAGATTCTTCCCATAAATCTTCACTTATTCTGTCCAGTAATAGTTTTGTGCCTTGAAAGCACTGGAAAACAAGGTTTGTTAGTCACTTTACTATGTCTGTATGTTGCTGGATGACAGTAGACCTTAGTGAAAAAGGCTATTGCAATGGAGAGAAAAAACAGCTGAAAATTTCTGGAGGGAAAGGCAACAGGATGGATAGCCAGACACACATGCCCCTGAGGAATAAAGACACTCATTACATCAGGCTGCAAGCAAACCACAAAGTAATCGTCAAGAAAAAAAACAAAATAGCTACAGCATGGCAAGACTTGTACAGAGAAAGGGCTGAATAATTTAGCAGTGGTTAGTCAGAAGACAAATATGAGACGGCAGATAGAGGTATGCAAACTAGTGGAAGATAAGAAGGGCTGTTGGATGTCTGCTATTTACCCTTTCTTAGAAAAGTGAGATCAAAAGACAATTTAAATTTGATAAAAAGTACAAAATGCAATTGACTTGTAAAGTTGATTGCTCTGAGTTATAAAGAAACAATAACCAGGGAAAATTAAAGACAAGTTTGGATGTTTTCCCCTGGATTGCTGAAATTAAATTTTTCAGGAGATCCAAATTCTTGTGTGAGTCAGCCACTGATTACTCCATGTGTGATTGGCTATTTTGGGCTACAGGTATTAACACCACCATTAGGGGTCTCTGGCAGTAGGCAGCAAGTGGAAAGACCATCCAGGACTCCTGTGTGATCCAGCTCTGCAGGAAAGCATTGCTATGTCTATGCTGGATCCATGCAGCCACAAGAGGAGGAATCTATAGGCAGGAATGTGCACTTTCATGGCCTTTTCATCATACTTAGCCTTGGGCAGGGGCAGGTGGGCAGGGGTCTGGAAATGTTCATCTAACACATTCCCAGATTGTGGAAAAAATGAAGGTGATACAGTGGCATGGGAGTGGAAAGGCCAAAAAAATGTGGGAACAAAAAAAACCCATGGTGTGGTAGGTGAAAGTAGAAGGGCAGAAACTGGCAAATAAAGATGCTGAAATGAGAAGGGAGAGAAAAACATGTCTCTGACAAGAGGAAAAGCCTGTTTGTAGGTGGAGAGGAAAGAGACAGTATTAAAAATCTGCTCTCAAATTCACAGGGTGGTGGGGAAACAGAAGGTACCCAGTATCTAGCTGAGTTGTCTAATGCAAATATTGAAGGCAGCAACATGGGTCCCTCAGTGTTGGCTGAAAGAGTTCCTACATTCAGTTTTCTAAGTCTCCCTCCAGAGGCAAAAACTTCTCCCTGCTGCCTAGAAGCAGAATTTGCATTTCTAACCTATACAGCTATTTTGGATGTCTGCACAATCAGTGAGTGCCTCTTGGGCCTCCTTTGTTTCTGTGAGTACAGAGTTTATTCAGATTACATACAGAACCAGACATCTCCAGCCACTCTTCACCTTCAGCTGCTATCCCACCTGTAATTTGTGTGTGAGTAGCCTAAGTGGGAGTACTGTGCCAGCCAGAACATTTATATAATTTGCAGAACACTAGTGTGGGGCATCTTGCATAGACACGCTTGAGACTTCCTGGTGTGGGAGATATGAAGAAATAAATAGAAGTCTGTTCAGTGGTTGTCAGAAAGGAAAAAGGCCAAAATCTGGTACCACTGTCCCAAACCCAACAGTAGCAATCACAAAATGAGATCTTAAAGACAGTAGATTATGTCATTCTGCGTGACAAGCTCTCCACTCTGCCTTGTGACATTTTCGTCTGAAATGGAACAGTTCTCCACTGTGGGGGTGACATGAATAGACTGGGCTGGCAAAGGGGAACCTCAGGACTGAAGGAGCTTTGCTTTTGCCATAGCTGCTGTCTAGGTGGTCACAAATATACATTGGGGCATCAGCAATGTACCACACAAGGGTGAAAGTGGCTTCCTTTATACCATTCAGGAGCTTCCATGGGTTGATGTAAAATGGATCTGATGGTGACCTTCCTTGGATTTGTTATTGACAGCAATATCCACTATCACCAAAGGACAAAGCTCAATTTTGAGAGGTATCAGCACAGGTTTTAAGATAAAAAAATGTAATTTTTCTTTAAAAGGAAGTAGCAGGTTATGGGTGCCTGGTGCTTAAGTGGTAGGGATGGGAAGAAATTAAAATGTGTAGAACATGCCCAAATTGACATCTAGAAATATGCAAACATTTCTATTTAGCTGTATTCAACTTGAGATATAAACACTATAACTCTGTTAGATGTCATATTATTACATGGTCAAATCCTTCCTAACTGGTGTATTTAACATAGCAGGTGTGAAAGGGAGGAACCAAAACCTGTATTTTCTCTCTTACACACAAGTGTTTTCCTAATGTAGCAGTTGGAGTGTAACCATTTGAGGCATGATCATAAAAATAGATATTTCCTGCAATTCCCATTGGACTACTATGCCCATCAGTCACTTCAGCAGTGCTGGTGGCAACATGCAGTTCTCTGAAGGGATGTAAAGAATGAAAACATCTGTGGAAGATGCATTTCTTCAAGCTTTGTGATCACTAATAAGCTAGTGGTAAGGCTGGATGAAGACATCTGGCAATCAATTTGATTATATTGAGTGTAACAGTGGGCAAAGCTTATGTTTTGAACTGCCAGCATTGACAGTTAACAAATTAAAGCTAAGTAGATACCAGAGAACTCCATGTGAAGAAACAAACACTACCTCTAAAGCAATTGCAAATATCTATGTTTCTATACAGCCAAGAAAAATGAAACTACTGTTCTTAGCCAACTGCACCAATAACCTTTTTCTGGACACCTCACTCACACAGGGGTGACCTGAAGAGAAATAAAATAGTCTTCAGCAAAGAGAGCAACAAAATCACAACATTAAGCATTTATAAGAGAGATAATTATAAACTAAAAGAAGCAAAGAAATGAAATATGAAATAGCAGCATGTTTCCTGCTCAGGTGCTTGCCATGCTGCAGGGTGAATGAAAAGGGAACTGTTATCTATGCAAAAGAATTGGTGAAAGTAAACTTAATACAGGCAATCATGAATGAGGTAGTTTCCCACAATACAATATCTAGAGATGTCTAAAGACTGGACATTAGGAGGTTTTTATTTACAGAGTGGGTTGTCAAATATGGGAAGATGTGTACATAATACACTTGAATGTCAGTGTTTAAGAGGCTTTTGGACAATGTCCTTAATAATATGCTGAGACTTTTGGTCAGCCTTGAACTGGTCAGGTAACTGGACTATATGATCACTGTAGCTCTCTTCCAACTGAAATATTCCTTTTCCTTTTCCTTTTCCTTTTCCTTTTCCTTTTCCTTTTCCTTTTCCTTTTCCTTTTCCATTTCCTTTTTTTCCTTTTCCTTTTCAATTTCCACCATTTCTCAATATGTTTTGCGTAATTGCTTTCAAATAACTCTGGAAAGATTCCTGCAGTAAATGCCAATGCAATTACTCCACTTAGACCTCTTCTAATTTTCATTTGGGCTGATAGGGTTGGGGCTGGGACACCATAGGAGAAAGCAGGATTTGACAGACTAACACATGTGAGAGAGCTAATCACAGCCCAAACAATCAAACTGATAGTTGTCCAATGTCTCACACCAAGGTATTAGCATTCAAATTCATGGTACCATGCTGACAAAGCACCCCTGAGTAATTATGGGCATATTAGTGAAATAGAAGACACACTGAAAGTGGCTTTTGAAGTAAAGCAGTGCTGCAAGCCAGGGGTATCACAATCCTGTGAGAGACTGCATGAGTGCCAAGGGCAATCATGTAATGAATTTAAGTAATGGGCCATTGCAAAAGTCCAGATAGTGAACACTTAGTCTAATAGCATTCCTTTGGACCAATATGAAAATATTTGTAAAGTATCAAGATTTCTGCCTAGAAGGCATGATTCACTGTCACAAAAGCAGAACATGTACAAAGTAGCAATTCTCAGAGAGAAGCTACAGGCCAGGCAAGAGCTGACCACGATCTGAAATGGGAGTTACAAAGAATGTCACACACCAAAGCAGCTGATCTGTAGCACAACATCTGGAAAGAAGCCAAGAAAGCTGAGAATTTTCTTGCATATCAGTTATGTTCTGACATGTTATTCACATCATTAAAAAAAAAAAAGATGCTAAGAGGGAAAAATTTTGAAAAATAAACTATTTTACTACTTTTGAGACCTCATACACTGAAGTAGGCAGATAAGTGGATTTGGCACAATCCTGTCTACCTCTAACTTCTACACCATTTTTTATACTAATTACTAATTAATTTTGAATTGACAAACTTACACATACTTATGTCTGAGAAACTATCTTGTCCATGGATATGATGGGAATTCAGCATAGTAAGGCAGAAAATGAACATCAAATAAAGGCAGATTATGAAAAGAAAGGTGTTTGTCTAAGCAACTTCATATTCTGGGTACCTCTAGTAGCAACAAGTTTAAAGCCAGTCCCTAAAAAATGTGAGTAAAACTGAACATACAAAGAACTATAACCGGAAAAGGTTGGCTGCTGCTTGGTCTGTCAGTTGCTTCCCTCCTTATCATACATTTCCAAGTCACAGCTCATAAACAGGACTGGAATTGCAAGGACACACTTTTATATTACATAATATTTTATGATAGATAGCATTTAATTTCTTATTGTCATCATTATCCTTATCATTATCATTATGATGATACTAAAATGTATTTTCTGAGATCCAAATATGAGGGATCAATAATAATTTGAAAGACTGCTTAAATCATGTACACAATCTGGGTGAGAATGGACAAGGAGCCTTATTATATCTAAATAATTTGACTTTAGGACATTTTCCTCACAAAAGAGAGCTGAATTAGCAGTTGCCAAACATTTCAGTGCAGGTACTGAGTTATATGAGTCTTGTTCAAAAGGGATAATTACTTCATGTTTAAGGAAGCATCTTTTATAACCTTCTAATGCACGAATTCTATTATTACAAATAAATTCTTTTTAATAAAATGTCCCTGTCTTTTAACAGCCTTTCTATCACGAACCTTTCTCTTTATTCTTTACACCCCAGGTTACCCAATTCATGGTAGGGGCTCATCTACTTTACATCACAAGCACAGTAGTGCCAGCAGTGTAAGATCAAAAAAGCACAGCATGAGCAAACACAGGCGGCTGAATTCTCTGGCTCATACCAGAAAGAAACTTCAGCGTGAACTGCATTGTACCAAACTAGATTTCTTTTGAATAGCAGACATACAGCTTCTAGAAAGAGGACACCAGATCTTGATGTCTAATCCCAGTGAATGTAACCTTACTCAGCAGCAAGGGCAGCAAAAGCAAATATGAAAGGATAAAGTCCATAGATGATGTTAAACAGACATTGCTTTTTCTACACATTTCTAAAAACTGCAATGCCAGAACTGTCAAACATGAAGATATGCCACTAAATATTCATTTTTAAAACCTACATAATTTGGCACCAATGTCGCCTAAAGAGCATCTCTGTTTATGGCGCAGAATTCTGGCTGCTGATTTCACAAGGAAATTTTGATTTGAAACCTAAATACTACTACTACTACTACTACTACTACTACTACTACTACTACTACTACTACTACTACTATTACCACCGCCAGAGTATTTTCTGCAGTGAAGTGGGCAGGGTGTGTCTGAGATGCGTTCAAGTTTGGCTGGCAGAAGGTTCCCAAACGTGAAATTTAACTTGTTTTTTTTCTGGGATTTATGATGAGATGTGATGTGAGATATGTCTTCTTGGTAAAGGATATACTTAATTACAGACCATCTCTGGGTTACTTAGAGTTCAAATTACACTGGAAAGGGGCTGTTTATATTGTTTATCACGAGAAGCAGATTTACCATCTGTCTGTATTTAAACTATATAATGTGTCTAAATACCAAGGTGACAGACACATAATGTGTCATTACACAAATATATTGAAATAATTCAAATTAAACGTCCAGAAGATCTTGTAACACACTAGATATGGATTTGTTTATAAAGGTTTGACAAAAGTACGATAAAGGTTTGACAAAAGTGCCACGTGATGGTTCATTACCACTCTAATTAATGAAAAATAGATCCAGTAACAAGCAACAGTCGCTGCTATCATTTAATGCTATGAAACAAGGTTTGCCAGCCATGCAGTTCAAGGGCCTGATTACAGATAATGGACTTAAGCTTCCTGTTGGGAATTTGCTCATTCTGCAGCCTCAACAGAATTTGAACTTTTGACATTTCCATCATGTTGTAGCTTGACTAGAGGTAAAATAGAAGCAGCTGTGGTGAAACTGCTAATGGACTAACTGAAATATATGAAATCTTCCACTCGGCTGGACCACCAGGAAGTGTAGCTGCCCTGGAGAAATGTAATATTACTAGAAGTGGGCTCAAATTTAAAGTGAAAAAAATCTGTAATAGGAGTTTCCACCCCCAACTTTAAATTGAATAAAGTTTAGACACTGGAGTCAGCAATGTGCCCTGGCAGCCAGGAGAGCCAACCCTGCCCTGGGGACATCAGGCACAGCATGGCCAGCCAGGCAAGGGAGGGATTGTCCTGCTCCGCTCTGAGCTGGGGCAGCCTCACCTCCAGTGCTGGGGGCAGCTCTGGGCACCACAATGTGAGACAGACACTGAACTATTAGAGAGTGT
>PYHW01010164.1:605814-618217 GCA_013186435.1 Turdus rufiventris
GGAGGAGACTGAGGGGAGAGCTCAGTGCAGTTACAGCTTCCTTGTGAGGGGAACAGGAGGGGCAGGCTCTGATCTCTGCTCTGTGCTGACAGTGACAGGACCGAGGGAATGGCCTGGAGCTGTGTCAGGGGAGGTTTAAGTTACATATTAGGAAAACGTTCTTCACCCAGAGGGTGTTGGGCCCTGGAACAGGCTCCCAAAGGAAGCACAGCACCAGCCTGAGAGAGTTCAAGAAGTGTTTGAAGTGATTTTACAGATTTCCAAGTGGAAGCTGCCCTCAGAGACTGAGATCTCACTGTGATGGTATATCCTCTGATACACATAGGAGAGTGGCCAGAAGTTTAATTTTGTCAGGTCACATACCACTATCTGGGAGCCCATTGCCAGAGGAAGGACAATGGACTCTTGATTTATTTCAGTGTTCCCAAATGGCTTGACTGGGAGTGGATGCCATATATCTTCCCAGTTAGACTTGTCCTCTTTTATTTTGGAGATCTTCAGTGAGCTAAGGCATAGGCATCAAGTTCTTTCTGGTTTGTCAGCATCCCTGATCTCCAGAGAGCAATTAGAATATGCATTGCTTGGATTGCTGCTCTTCTGAGCAATACAATACAGCAACACTGTTCTGCAGTGCCAACAGCCAAGCTTCAGAGTGATATACCTGTGACATTTAAGATTTGAAGGGGTATGTACATATTTAAGTACCTTACATGTCTGTAGGGTGTGTTGCTATGCCCTTTATATTATGTACAAAAGCTCATATACAATCAGAGAAAATGAGGGATGTCAGGTAACATGGGACAAATACAAAGCAAGATTTAATACTACATTCTTATTCCCATTTTTACAGAAATAAATAAGAGTACAAAACCGTCAAATAATTTGATAGATGTAATTACTAACCTGGTAGCACACAGCAATGCTTGATTAACTAATTTGTCAGAGTGATGACATTGTAGGCACACTAACATAAGCACAGAGCTTTGGCCCTGAATAAAACGTGTCTTGTTATTAGGTTATTAATGGAAAAAATAAAGGTTGTCTAAATGTGACCCTTGAGGCGATCCTCAAATTTGTTATTTCTAGCCCTTAGGCCATTGCCCTTTGTGATTTGTGTTTAATAAAAAATAAAAAAATAATCAGGGAAAAGATCTGCTGGAGATATATAGCAAATTTAATTAATAGTAAACAGACTAAGTCTTCTAAAATATTATTGTTCCACTGTAACAATAAACGGAAAGAATAATTGAATGGATGACTAAGTAAATAATTAAAAGTAATAAGCCCAAACTGGCCCTGTGCTCTTAAGGAGACCTTAGCACTGATTTCATTAAGTTCCCCCTGAAGCCATCTTTTTTCCAGGATGAACACAGGTCCCTCAGCCTCTCCTCACAGGGCAATTGCTCCACACTGATCATCCTCATGGCTTCACTGAACTCACTCCAGTTTTTTAAGGTCTTTCAGGTATGGTGTTGGAGGGGGAAAATGAGGTTCAGTATCTTGGAAGAGTTGTAATGAGCAGTGAGTAAAGAGAGACAATCATCTATTGGTTGTGCTCTGGCTAACAAAGGCTTCTGACCTTTGCTGCTGCCTCACACTGCCATGACTGCAAAGCCAAGGTGTCAGGCTAATGATTACTTTGCGTATCAAGAGCTTCAAGATCACTTGGTTTTTCCTCAAAAGATCAAATCTGGAAAGATGCTGAACATCAGAACATCAGAAACTCTGTTCTGGGATGCTAAAGTTCAGAAATGGACTGAAGTAAATCAATAGAAGAAGAGACATGCAGCACAGCCAATGGCAAGAAATTGAAGCTATTGGCTAAGTTTCTGGAATCGGAAGCAGAAAGCTTGCTTTCCATCCAGTGCACCAGCACAGGAAGACATCCACAAGCAACAGACTGTTGTCTACTAACTAATTCTGCTAGCAAGTGATACAGCTCCGAGTGGGACAGAAAAGATGCTTTTAAGGCCAGAGACTGTTTACACAAAACTAGATAAAACAGGAAGAGCAGGTGAATTTCAGAGAAAGGAGGAAATGGCACAACTGAGTGAAGTAAACCCACACCCCCAGAGTGACCTGTGCCAGAAGACCTGTCTGAACTATTTCACCAACAATTGGAGGGTAGATATGAGTAGATTCAAGAAAAGCATAGAAACCTATAGTCTCCCTGTGAATCACAGAATTATTTAGGTTGGAAAGGATTAACACCTCAGAGTGAAGTTAATACCTGGTAAAAAACTTGCCAGTTGAGTGGAGACAGGAAAGGGAGGAGACACAAAAGCTGAATCAAACAAACTGCTGGTTTTTCTCTACAATGGCATTTGGAAGAGTAGCAAAAAAAACACTCTGAGAAGTCAAATGGTTCTGGTAACTTCAAATCTTTGAAGGCGTTTTTATTAAAGTTCTAAAGTTCTAGTAAGTTAGTTTTACAAAATTAACAGTGCTGCTTTCTTATGGCTGTGTCCTGACAAAACCTGACTACTGCAAAATTTCAAGTTCACCATAAAATCTTGGAATAATGGTAAGTCTTGTTAACGAGTCACGTATTTTGTGATTTCCACTTTCTGCTAGGCATGGAAATCTTGGGGCAAGTGTGTGACTTGGCAAGGTATCTACCTACCTCCCCCAAACAAAACAAATGCCAATCCTGATATTTGCCCTTCTCCCATAGTTTCATAAAATAGCATAGATGTGGCATTTCTTTCTGAGGGGGAGACAATCTGTGGTGTCTTCCTAGCTGCTCATGCAACTTCCTCCATTGCAGGAGCAAGGCATCAGCTTAGTGGGAGAAAGTGTGGATTTACCAGGAAGGAAAAAAACTTGTTCTACACACTAGCCCTAACCAGAATAGCGGTCTGTGCCAAGGAACACTGTGTAACTCTTGTTTAGACCAGGATGGCATTCATCTGCTGCTTACACTGAAACCCATGTGTTTCATGGCTTTAGGCATATGACTCCATGTACTAGCTGCTGTGGAGATGTACCAAAGAACATATTTCCTGCCCCAGCTGATCCATAATAATTGTATTGAGACATAGACAGATGCAATTAAAGGCTGGAGAGAGGCAGAAAGCTGAGAGAAAAGTTGGGATATTGGTATCTTGAGGTTTCACAGACGATCTATAAAAAACACTTTCTCCAAACCATTAGAAAAATAATAAATTATCAGATGAGTTTGATTTTTGATTTCTACCTTTATTGGGAAACTGTTTTCCTGCAGATCCCTTTCCAAAATAGGGTTTTGCCTCGTCATGAGTCTATTCACCATTGTCACAGACAAATTCTAGAGCAAAGAAGGGAAGGAAGATTGTCTTGAAAGAGATACAGAAGAAATAATGAAGAAGATATTGTATCCTATGCCAGTGTCACTGCAGAGCTGATGTGTGGCCTGTCACGGAGAGAACAGCAAAACAGGAAAGAGCAATGTTCTGAGATGATTTGTCTAGGGAGGCTTTCAAACTTCTTGCAGCATCTGATCACAGAGGTCAAATAAGAACATGATATATATATGTGTATGTGTTATCTATGCATGTATGCACAAGATGTAGTGTGTCCATTCAAAACATACATCTCCTCTGATTATCAATAAGACCGGCTCTCAGCCCCTCATTTGTCTAATATATAGGCCAGCCGCATGAGATTCATAGGAAAATGTTTTCTGGAGAGCATGAGAAACATGGCCTGGCTGGTTTTTAGGGATGTCATGATTTATATCTAAAGAAACCCTGGGCAGATGAGAGTTGACACACAGCTATCCTGGACTTACATCTGCTTGCTGTAAACAGAGTCTGATTCCAATAGTTTTCATTCAGAAACAAAACAGGAGAGGGAAGGTGTTTATCTTGAAATAAACTAGAGGTGAGACACTCACCTATTACACAGAAGGGTTTCCTTGCAAAGCGCAGTCTTCCTTGCCATCCTCTGTACCGACAGCAGCACCCAGCAGACCAGATACGAATAATAAATTCCAAACCAAAGACAACAATCATGACAAATTCCTAGAAACGGAAATGAGAAAAATGCCTGTTACAGATAACCAACACTTAAACATCAGGAAACTTACCACTACTGTTTGTGTTTAACAATCCCCATTGAGCATCTCAATATCCCAAGCTAAAGTTGGGATTCTGCTGCCCAGGATTCTTACACATCTACAAACAGCACACAGTGCTTGGGAGCTTCACAGTGAATGGTCTAACCTGACCGACATCAAGTATCAGCTAAAACTGGCTACTAAATGTGAAACACCGAAGAACTGAATAATATACAAAAATATCAGAGCAAAGTACTCAAAGACTTTGCATATTGAGCATCAGGGCACAGGTAATTTATACAGCTAGTGAAAATGTTCCAAATCCACATCCATAAAATTAGTTCTTAATTTAAAGGCTAAAAGTTTTTGGAGATATATTCTCATTGTTGCAATATATAGGTGAAATAACTGAGATTATGAATTTGAGAAATCAATCTGTTCCCAGCAGTAGGTTTAGGCACATGCAAGTGTAGTTACATACAATGGGTATGTAATTGTAAGGCAATAAATGAATGCCCACCCTAGGCATAACTTTCCCTGTGAATTAAAACATTTAGAAATTTTGCCTTGCTGGTTTGTCCCACCTTTCTTTCACATTGGAAACTTCTTTAAGACTGCCTACTTTAAAAGCATCAATATGTATTTATGCAATTTTTATTATAAAATTTTGATTACAACAGTGAGGTCAACAGGGTTGCAGTAATAGAGCTTGGAGCACAGTTCAGCTCCATACCCTAAGGAGATCTGCAGCTCAATAGTATGCAGTGATACAGTACATACACAATATATGGAATTGCAGACTTAGATATTCTTCTGGAATATCATCACAAAGTCATGTATTTTGAAATGAAAAAAATAAGAATCTGTGTGTTCACAAAAGGAGAAAAGTACTCGATGGAGTTTCTTAAACAGCCCATCAAGAAGAAAAGGATGGAGGTTGTGTTTTATTTGGCAGCCTAATGTATTTCTGTGTCCAGAAGTAAGTTGCTCCTTGTCAGCCAATTAATTTGTTATTGCTGCAGGATGAGGACTAGAGAAGGATCAGTAAGAAAGTGCTGCAACTGAGTTAAAGGAATATTTGCAAGGTTAGGGTTGTTCCTATATTGACTTTTCCCCAATAAACCTTTTGCATGCTTTTGGACTGTGAGACCCTACAACTCTACAAGTCAATGTGTCAGCTCGGGCATTAATTTACCTGAACAAATGGCATTATTAATGTTGTGCCATGTAATGGCTCTTTACTAGATTATGATTAGTGGCAGTCCACTGAAACATCATTGACTTAATTGCTTTTGCTGTCATAAAACAATTTGAAAACATAGTATTCCTTCCTAAAACGTCAGCTTGTGTAGCTACATTACACTGAAAACACTTTTAGAGGCTTCTTCAATGTCATTTTTGGTTTTGTAAATCCCATATTGAATGCCTGAGTCGCAAAAGTAGAATAAGATCCGTCTGCTAAAACGTGGCTGAAGAAAATGCCACATTTTTTATTAGAAAAGAACACATGGAAAAATGAGTGTGATTGTTTAAGCTTTTCTTTTTATTCCACTACAAGAAACTTCAACTTAATTCCATGGGTAGTGTTATTGCACAACTTCAGAAAGGACTATGTACAAAATTGAGAAAGTTCCTCATATAGTAACAATAATTCCTAATAGTTGGCTACCCTGTGGTACATTTCCTTGTAGGAAATTCTGTGTAGGCCAAGAATAAAATGGACAGGAAGCCAACTGGAAAAAAAGAAGAATATGTATTTTAGTTATTTAACTACCACTTTTATAGTGGTAGTTAAATCATGAATTGTCAAAACTGGTTTACACATTGTTCGATGATGCCTCTGAATTTATGAGGGTTGATGGCAGGCATCCAGGCCATCCGACATCTGATTCTCCTAAGGAAGTTTCTTCTTTGGGTTAGGGTAAAAGATACTGAAGGAAAGAAAGGCTGAGAAGCATGAAACATTATTTGCTTCCAATAAAATCCTTTCCATGTTAAAACTTAATCACATTTCATTTGACTAAAGTTTGTTGTTTCCCTGGAAAACAGATGGTGTGTACAGAGACGGGCGATACGTTTTGTAAGTACGATGAAATTGTCCCAGGCAACTTCCAGAAGCTGATCCACACACACAAGAGTGTGTCCTCTCCCGTACTCTGACCCTGGCAGGGCCTCTGACGGGGAACTGGCAAGGACAAAAAGTACTTAACAATCCTGGAAGCACTAGTCCACAGCTGACAGCTTCAAGTCAGTTCAAATAGTATCGCAAAACTGCTGGTAGGAGTTGGAAAGAGGTAATTTTTGGGGAATGTTTATTCTTCTGGTTCCTACCAGTGCTATGCAGTTTTGTATTTTCACCTATACTATTGTTAGCCATTACTAGGTGCTATGCCTGCTCAGTGAGACAAAGATGAGGAAAGTAATTGTGTGCTGAAAGCATGTTTCTGAGAATCTGTGTACTACATGTGCCTTTGTTTGTTAGAGACAGAAATCATATTTGTCTTTCATACACAAACACATATACTGAAAGAGAAACTTCTTGGAGATACATCTATTTGGGGAGACAAAAAGAGCAAAAAGATATTTTCTGAATTTTTTTCTTTTATTTTTGGTGGGTAGGGTAAGAGTATAAGATTTTTCTTGAGGAAACAATGTGAAATATATCTGTTCATTCCTTGAGAAAAAGTTACCATTTCTAGAACCATTACAAATTTATGCATGGTAATATCATTTCAAAATTAACAAAGGTTTTTACTACTTAAACAATATAACAACTGTAATTGTATTGCACTGGGATGCTGAAAGAACTGCTGCTTTAAAAAAATGCTATATATTATTTTCTTCCACCCATAATAAGTTTCTGTAAATTTTAAAGTACACTATAAGCCTTAATAAAAGACATTGAAGCAAATGTAGTGGGGTTTCACACTTAACTTTGCACTTACTGAAATAGTGATGCTTCAAACTGATTTTATATCCTAATGACTCCTACTTCCTCAAAGAAAATATGATTTTGAAGAGAATAAATATAAAATATAATAAAGTCTAAAGGGAAAGGACTTAAAAAAAATAATGCATTGAAATAGAACTCTTCATAGTAGTACACACAACAGATTTTTTTTATTTTTGATTGGTTCAGGTCAAAACCAGAGAGAGACAAGGAAGAAAGACACACTACTGTTTAAAAAAATAATGTTGTAGTGGTTAGGACACTCAGTCAAAATGTTGAGGCAAATCTCCGTCAGGGTTAATACAGGCTGGGGAATTACATTATTTTTTCTTACAAGGTTCTTTGTCTTCCATGGGCAAAAATTGGAAAGATGCATTGCAAACAAGATCAGGATTTTAATTTTTATATTCCATTTGAAAGGCTTATTGCCAACTTAAGCATAAATCTAGGCTTTGAAATAACTTGGGTTTAGTTCCTTGCATTGAAACAGAAGATCAGAACGTAATTGGAAAGGCATGTGATGGAATAAATCATTAGACTTTGTGCTTTGTAGGCTTGTAGACTGAAGAAATGATGCATTCCAAGTATCTCTGTCCGACATATAATAGAATGGAACATCATTAATTTTGAATTACTTATGAGAATGAGAAACAACGTTTACATCAGAATGGGAAAATCTTGCACTGTTTATAAATCTGGCCCTCTTCAAAATTAAGCAAGGCTGGATTTGAACTGAGGAGCAAGTTAAGATTTACTGGAAACCTAACTCCTCCCTTTCTAGGTAGAACAGAGGTGCATTGGCCTTTGCCATTTCTTGCTTTTTCCCTACCTTATCCTTTTCCAATCACAGCTGCATTTGGCCTTACACCAGAGTTACACAATCTGTCACTTTTTTGGCTGTTCAAGCTCACAGTTAGCACCTCCCAGTAACCACTATGGCAGATGCATTGGTGGTTCAGACAGTGGAAAATTTTTCTTCTTTCTCAAAGCACAGTTCTTCCAAACTGATGAGCTTTTCCTTCTGAAATGTTTCTGCACATGCCGCTCCAGTTGTCATGGGGAACCACGCACATGCAAGAGAAGCAAGGCTGACACTCTTGGGCTGACAGGTTCAGTTGCTTTTGGCTAGCAGTGTACTCCTGAAGATTTTTACATCTGTGTGTGCCTGGGTTGTTACACCACTGGAACAACGAAGGTCACACAAATGGCAGGAAAAGAAAACGAGGTCATCCCGAGCAAGGTTTCTGTTAATAAAAGGTCTGGGAAGACTCTAATCAACAGGGTGGATGATTAAGCAAATCAAGCATACTTTGTACAATGCAGCACTTTCCCTACCTTTTGTTTCCTCTTATCCAATTAGGATACATGACTTGTTGAAATTCTTTACATTAATATGCTTCTCGAGCAGTTTTTAATGATAATGATTTCCCTAAGCATAACCTTTTAACAACCAAAAAAAGTTTATAAAATAGCTTTCTCAATCTTTAGCATTACTGCTTATTAAAACTGAAAATAATTTGCTGATGATGAATCAGGTGCCTTCACTGTAGACTGTAACTTTGGGGAATTAGAGCCATTTTTGCAATAAGGAAATGACCAAAGTTGGTCACTCTGCTGATCTAGGATGCTTCTGGTTATTTTGCTATGTGTAAATGAGCTGAGGCTTGGATATAAGAAATCCACCCACACGACAACGTCTCTGCTCTTATTTTAATTAGATTTCTTGTATGGAAATAGTGATTTCAAGTATTCTAAAGGCTAATGAAGTAGCACAAAACAGCTGCAGACTGATGTGAGGAGCTGCCTCTCTTGAGCTCATAGGGGAACTGTCTACAACTGACACTGTCAGCAGTCAGAGAAATGGACAAGAACAGACCAAAAGAATCCTCTGAAATAAACTTTAGTAGGGCCCCAAGTTTCCCTTCTGAAGACAGCATCTCTTCAGTGTAGTTGCACTGCAGATCCTCATCAGGTGTAAATCAGCGAGCCTCACTACACTAACACAACAGCAGAACACGAGGAACAATGTCATTTGATACTGCTTGGGATATATCCCCTCTTCCCTAAAATCTCATAAACAGGCAAGTCCAGCATTTCCAAATAATTTTGAAAGGAGGGAGAATAAACATGTTCTCATACTTTAATTTATGGCTGACCAGTTTAAGTATGTCACCAGCTGCTGAAATATCTTTATGGTGACACATGAACACTTGATACTATCCAAATAGCAATGCTTTATTACTCACAGTCAAAGAGGATGAGATTGTTTAATCATTCAATTGAGAACAGAACACCTCAGCTTATCAACAACATCTGTCTCTAAAGCCAAAAACCCCCTCTACTGATTCCAGGTACTAAGCATTAAAGATATGCCATTGGGATGTGAAGGGAAGCACAGTACTGGTCTGTCTCAATGAAACTTGACAAACGTCTGTATTTTAAATAGTTCTGATGCAGAATAGTTATGTAGGACTACAGGCAATTGTGTTATACTGGCCATTTTCCAAATTAAAACAACCAAGTCAGAAGATGTGCATGCTTCACAGTTTAAAATAATAGTAAATTTGAATACATTTGTGCTTTTCCTGGTTCAGCACTAAAAAGGGGAGATCTTTGGTCTACACAGCTAACAAGCATGTCTACATGTGCATGCATACACTTAAGAAACTAATGTTTTAATTCTTTCCAACTGCAGTTGAGCAGAGGGAGAGACATCCATAAATCTGAAAACATAATCCAGATTAGAATCTATTAGTGCCATATAAATCACAACCAGAGGCTTCACTTCAGCTGCCAGTGTAATAAACAATAAGCATGAAGTGAAATGTATGCACCTTTTTATCTTTTGTCAGTTTTATAATGGATGTGATACTTTTAGTGCACTTGATTTTCTATATTATAATTAAGAATATCCATGTAGATTCTACATTAAAAAGAGGATTATTGAGAAATCAAATTTGTGCCTTTAAATCAAATACACAACTACAAATCTACTGATATAATATGAAAACCCCTTAGTCCACATGTTATATATGACTTCTGCTATCCAAATTCCTTTTAGCTTTTAGTATTTATACCTGACATGACATCCATCAGTCATGCTTCTTTGTTATTCCTTTGCAACAGAAAAAAGCTGTGAATTTTTATTTCAAATAAAACCAGTTTTGAATCAGATAGTACAACCCAGTAGCAGAGTTACATAGATGCTATTTACTTATGGTTTTCATAATCTCTTATAAAGAAAAGTATTTACAATACCAGACACAATACATGATTCCTACCACTGAAACTGTGCTAACCTCCGTCAGCATCCTCTGCCTCTCCAGACCAACCGACTCACTTTACATCACCATCATGGGCCAACTGCTCTGGACCTGCAGATGCCCAAAGCTCCCGGGGGACATGGTTCTTCCAGGGACACTCTGGTGATCACTGAATACCCTCTTTCAAACTGGGAAAAGGGCAATGGGAAACATTGACTTCTCCAGGTCTATCCTGCTCTTTCCCAGATACTGAATCATCTTTAAACTTAGTGTTTTTCAATCATTTGCACTTACTGCTTAGTGGCAGTAATTTGTTTAGGTGTTAGGTCCAAATACACATCTAAGAGAATTCCTTAAAGGAGATGATAGCAAAAAAGTCACATTAGATAATAATTTTCTACTTTCCAAAATTTTTTTACCCTTCTCTGTGCTTGTTCAGATTTTCTTTCTCTTTAGTGAGATATCAGTGGTAAATGGTCTAATTTTGGTGTTACATTTATCCTCATATGGAAAACAAAGAAGCTCTGTACAGCTGTACCCAGGCCTTCGCACTTCCTCTGTGATTTCTTCACGCATTTTTTTCTGCTGTAGTCACATTTCTGATGTCACATTAGAGGCAGAAGTTCAAGCACATGCCTCTGTAGCAACACAGATCCAAAATTTTTCTTCTGAAATGTTTGTGAAGAATTTTGTATGTTTTCTCTGTCCAAAACAAGTGTAGAATGAGCATTAGAACTCTGAATCCTTTTATGCCCTGGCATCCATATTGATTTTGTACTGATGCAAGGGGTTTAGGCTAATTGTTATGGCTGATCATGTGCATGTGAATTAACTGATAACATCTGACATGCTGTCCTGCAGAGTAGGACAGCATGTTCATTCTTTTATTCTTTGGCCTTAGCATGTTTGGAGTTGTTAAATGCTGGATATTCTGCAAATAATATCTGCAGTATTCTTTTAAAAATTACTTATTGCAATTTTCCAATTGTCAAAGCTCATCAAGAGAGCTTCCCTAGGTGCTCATCTGTGCATGTTTTAACAACATAGGGAGACCTATGTGCATCTCGGTTAATATATACTGAAATGCTACCACTACCAAAAATCTTCAGAAAACAACTTTAAGAAAGTGTTTTCTGACAGTTTACAACATTTTACAAGCTGGTCTTGGTAGGCACTCAACCCAATCAGCCAAAATCCTGTTCACACATTTAGTTTCTCAAAAATAACACCTCATCAAACATTTCTTCTACTTGGACAAGTATTTGGTCACAATATTTTTATTCAGTTCCGTAAGTTCTGTGAAAAAGTTGAGTTGATCCCCCTTTTTAGTCAAATAACTGGATTTTGAGAGCCAGTATACCAAATCTTGTGTTTCACACTCCTTGCCATTCGCTGAATGTTTTGCAGTTTTTCCAATATTTTTTTTCCCAGGCTCATGGAATTTTGGTCTCTTGGAAAAAGAAAACATATATATCTTTGTGAGCCATACATTTCCTGTGATCATATCTTCATATAGTACAATTAGCCAATTCCTGTCTGGTTCAGATGTGATACTAAAGTTATTATTGTTGTTCTGTCCATGACATACACCATTTCCTTAGGCACTTCATGGAAACCTAAGTCTAAAATGGCCAAATTTATTATTGCTAATTCACCTTTGTAACTCACCCACAACTCAGGATCCTCAGGACTGAGCTTAGTTCCACTGTGTTTCTGTGATTTACCATCACCTTCACTTTAGATGGATATTTTCATTGTAGGTATGTCTATTCTGGATTCTTAGAGATTTGATTGTTTGTCTGTTTGTTTGTTTGTTTTTTGCCTGTATTTCAATTCTTATTTCACAGAATCACAAAATCACAGAACAAAGTGAGTCAGAAGGGACCCGAAAGGAACATCAAAGTCAAACTCCTGGCCTTGCACAGCACCACCCCCAAGAGTCACACCCTGAGCATGAGAGCATTGTTCAAACACTTCTTGAACTCTGTCAGGCTTGGTGTGGTGATCACTTCCCTGTTCCAGTGCTCAACCACCCTCTGAGTGAAGAACCTTTTTCTAATATCCAACCTAAACCTCCTGTTCCCCTCACAAGGAAGCTGTAACTGCACTGAGCTCTCCCCTCAGTCTCCTCCAGGCTGAACAGACCCAGTGCCC
>PYHW01010164.1:618295-636380 GCA_013186435.1 Turdus rufiventris
TGTTCAACTTTCTGTCCTCCAGGAGCCCCAGGTGCTGCTTTCCAGCATCCCATTCCTCAGTCTGTTCATACATTCAGGGTTGGCCTGTTCCAGGTGCAGAATCCAGCACTTTCCCTTGTTGAACTTCATGTGGTTGGTTACCCAGCCTTTCATTTGTTAAGGTCTCTCTGCAGGGCCTCCCTGCCCTGGAGGGAATCAACAGCTCCTTCCTGTTTGGCATCATCTGCAAACTTGTTTGGTATCCCATTCCAGTCCTTCCTCTAAGTCATTTATGAAGATGTGGAAGAGCACAGGGCTGGTGATGGAGCCCTGTGAGACTCCACTCGTGACAGTTCACCAGTCTGGTGTCACCCCATTCACTGCAACCCTTAGTGCCCAACACATGAGTTGCTCACCCATTGCATGGTGTGTTTATCCAGCTGTGTGCTGGATATTTGCTTGAATTCACAGTTTTTAGACTGAATCTTGTAAACAGATTTCTCCTGTCACTTGAGGAAAGTCACATTTTGACTGCAGCAAGCTGTGTCCTCATGTCCTTTGTCACGTCTCTGCAAAGAGACTGAGTGGTTTGCAGCTTTTCTGTTATTCAGATGCTGGATTTTCCCTAGATTTCCAAACAGCTTTCATATCACTGATATGCTGCCTTCTTCAGCACTCTTTTCCTTTTGACATTTAATGGTTTGTAGAATTTTTTCCTTACATGTTATTTTTAACCATGTACTTTGGCTTTCCTCTGGGGACATATTCTGCATTTCCATTTGGCAAATCAATATTTCCCTGACAAAGGTCAGGTCTGAATTTCTGATAGAGAGTTTGATATCTATCCTTTTTTACTGTGGCAATCTAAACTGTTTCTTGCCTGTTTTAAGGAGGTAGCTCTTGATCTCCATATCAAACTCTGGCATGAAACCAATAAAATTCAATACTGCAGGATCTAGCATAAATTATTACAAATCTACATCTGCAGAAACTTATTCCTTGAAGGTGATTTCCCATGCTGTCTTGTTATCATTTCAAGTGATAAAACAAGAAAAACTCACATCATGGGAAGAGCAGTTGTGTAAGGAATGTTGCTTATTTGTCCTTAAAGGAAGTCCAGGACAGCTGGTTTGGTTTTTTAGCACAATGTGTTGATCAATCTAAAAGGAGGTATGCTTTTCCCTCCTCAAAGAATTATATCCTTGTTAATCTGAAGCCTGCCACCCCATCACTGGCATCTAATCCTCCCCATTTTCCACTCTTAATCTCAAAATCCTCCTAGAGATTCTGTATTCTCCAGAGAAAGTGGCCCCTCCAAAGGCTGGCTAAAAGGCTTTTAAAATATATTTGCTGCCTTTGAATATGAATTGTATTCATTTTAGGAAACAAAGGAAATCAGAAACTGATTGTTCTCAGGACCAGTATCTTCTCTCCTGACTGTCTGCATATAGCCATACAATGTCATAAACAAGATATGCTAAACAACAGCTCTTATATAGGAACTGATAACAGTAACATAAATTAGTGTAATGTACCTATTTAGAAATTCAACATTGACTTTCTTACTACAGATTAGTAATTTTAATATTAAAATTGTACTAGGTCATGAACTTGTTACACTTATCACTAATTGTAGTTTTGCTATCTCCATTCATCTTCACTGCACATTACCACCTATTTCTTTATGCATGTTCTGTTCACTCAGAGGAATGGAAAATAATTTTGTGGATGGCATTCCATCCAGCAGCCCTTGACTTGTGGCAACTCCAGTGATCCTATTATTGCACATCAAATGCAGATTTCTTATTAAACACAACTGATTGATGGTTCTGCTGAATGGTTTGTCAGAGTGACAAGATCTCTCTTGGCTTCTATTGCATTTGCTGCTGAATCCTGTAGCACTTGAGGTAACTGTTCAACGTTATCCTATCTTCTTCAAGTCATTCAGTTATGAGATTATTTTTTTCCCTAACTGTAGATCACATAAGCAGTTTTAATCATCTTTAGTCATCAAACCCATTTAAGATTTCCCAATAGAACGTAATATACTGCAATTTTAATTACAATAGAAAAATTATTCTGTTCAGTGTGTGATTTTCAGTCTTTTCTTTACAAAGGTAATTTCTGCTTAATACAGAAGAGTAAAAGAAAAGAAAGGACAGAAGATTGCTAACAATATAATCAATCCCAGAACCATATCAATAACAGGCTTATGCCAGGATTGAGACATCTTTATTCTCTGATCTGTTGAAGTGTACTTGCCACCCTCAGCATTGCTGACAATATATAGATACCTTCTGCAGACAATGTATAGATAGCTCAAGAGTTTTAGGTGCAGTGCTGTGTTCTGTTGTTAGGAAATCATTTTTATGGTTACTTTCATCTCTCTCTCCATAGCTACAGTGTGTACTTGTTTGTTAGAGAGCTTTGCTGGATGGTTGGAAGTGCCAACACTGCCTTCTGAGAGGAGAATTAAGATTTGAGAACAGCCACTGTTTATAATAACTCCATCTTTTAATTTACATTTTTGCTTTCTGTCAGACTTCCTCGTAATAACTTTTCGTTTCAGCAAAGTGCATCCAGCATTCAAGTTTCCATTGGGAAGTCTGTTCTGTTTCTACACAAAGGTTCACAAGCAGTCGTGATGAACTCTGGTCCAAATTATTGTAACAACAGTTAGCTCTCACTTGGTAAAATCTGTATGCATAATAGTAGATCATCAATTTAAACAACAAATATGTGAAAATATTCATTTTTATATGGTAAGAATGTTTGCAAAGCTAACAGGTAGTTTATTATGACATGGTTGAGTTGATTTGTGCTCATGTTATTATAATACATTAATCCAAACAAGACTGAAAACATGAAGGTTTGAACCTTATTAACATTATATTTCCCTCTCTTATTCTGTCTTTGATAACATCACTGTTGTATCTCTAATGTAATTTTTCAGCAATTTCTATGAGTAATTTTGACATTTCAAAGGTAAGTTTTGATTTGGAAAATAAACCACCAGAAATATCAGTATTTCTTGATTAATACTGATTTTGAGTTTTGACAAACTCACTGATTTTTGCTCAGGGATCAATTAATCTGCTTTTTTCAGAATAAGACTCAAGAAAATTCCAGTAATATGGTCTATACTTTACTGTTGTTAGAAATGTATCTATAAATGAAATCTTTCAAGATGATTTTTACTTTTTTTGCCTTGATAGCTGGTCCTATAGAGCCATCATTTAGTCTTTGGCATGGCAAGAGAATTCAAGTGCTGGTACAATCTAAACTGAAAAATATGTTTGTTTGGTTTTTTTTAACTGAGCACTATCCATTTCCCTTTTTAAAATCCACCCTGGCTAGCTCTACAATGCTGTAGCAGATTTGTATGATCAAATTCCCGTGGGTGCACTTCATAGAGCAGAAACAAATTGAATACCTGCTTACCTGCTACGGGGCAGCTATACCCTATGTTTTTAAATCACTGCGTATCCTCTTTCTTTTATGCAAAAATATTAGGAGAAAAAAGTCCTGGAAAGATAGTAATTGCTAGAAGCACTTGGTAGACTCTCCGTTTGGGTTCATGTAAGTGACCACAGTACATGGAGAAACCAGCTTCATCCTGTGCATGCTGTCTGCTTTTATATCTTTGGAAGCTATTTCTGCCTGAAGAATGTGTTCCTAGAGTACATTTTCAGAGGCCTTTATTCTACAAATCTGGGTACAGCTTTCTGCACCTGCCATTTTCAGAGAAAACCACAAAACCGATTTGATAAAACCAGTCCTGCAGAAATTCACTTGCATTTTTTGATCTACACATCTTGATTAAAAATTAAAATTACAAAAATGACGGAAAAAACAGAATGCTTTCTCACTTCAATAAAAATGAAATTTTGTTTCCTACAGCCTTAATCTGAGTTTTAAGACAAAAATTCTAAAATAATCAAATACACAAATAATATATTATGCCAGGTCAAATGAAACATTTAAACTGATCCAAGACCTTTTTTTTCTTCTCAATTTGTCAAATCTTCCTGGGTCAACAAAAAATATGTTATTAATTTTCTTTCATTGACAGCAAGCAAACAGAAGTGACGCAGAAATTCACATAACTTTCAGCTTTAGTTGAAAATAAAACATAGAGAGTTTGGTCAAGAGAGTAAATGACCTCCAATTCCAGAAAATATTCCTTCTTGGCTATCTTCCCCTAAAGATTTGATTTTGCCTTCACAGCCTCAGTTTTACTCCCCTTGTGTTTATTATTTGATAAAGTGCTAGCAAATGTACTTGCAGATCAGCAATACACCAAAGATTATTTTCTTGCTGTGTTAGTTGGATTCTTAAGCTGCTTGTGGTTTATTTTGATGCTGAAGTAGATTTTTATTCTTCTGCTTGTCTGGGATATATCACTGCTACAACTTAAGTGCCAGAAGTTGTGTGCACAGATGTGGCTAAAGCATCATTATCATGGTGGGTACAAGGAGTTTTGTCTGATGCTCTCCTCCCGATTACTCTTATTCTTTCTGGACACAAATCTAACCAAATTAATTACTGATGCAACAATTCAACATTACCACATGTAACATGCACTTAATTGATCTGCATGACTTTCATGATAAACATAAAATTCAAATAATAAAGGTGTTTCCCTTGACAGGTTTTCTGATAAGGAGAAGGCACCTTGGAACACAGTAGTACTTGTGTGGATGCCAGAATTGGAGCTGGGTCCAACACAACACAGCAGGGCAGGTTTGCCTCAGCTCTGGTAGCAGAGCTCAGGCATTTCTGCACCTCAGATGAGTCCATTAACCTCTGCTGAAGCTCAGAAGCTCTCAGCTATTACTGCTTTCCTAATTGGTTTGCTTTGAGCTATCACATATTCTTGCATGTTTCTGAGAGAGTATTTGGGATGCAGTGACTGGGAGATATGTTCTCAGCTCCTCTGGCCTTTCTGAGAAGGAGGAAAAGGTTTGCTCAGCTCATCTACACTTCCCTCTTTAATCTCCCTTTGTAATTGTGAATAGATGCAATACATCAAAAGCCACAGGTGCCAGTGCACACAGCAGCTCAGGTATTAAGCTGAAGGAACATTACATTAGCTTTTTAGCCAATTAACATGGCTGTAGGGGACACCATCTGGAATAAATCTGCAAAACAAACAGTTCACAGAAACCCAGCAGGCAGCTCTATGGATTGTTATATTTGTACGGTACTTCATTAGAAAATAAACATATATCTTCTATTTCAAGCACAAAGCACAAGCAGTATTAAACCAGATCTGATAGTTAGTACAGCTGTCTTACTAAATGACACATTTGGAAGAGCTGTGTGAATCACTGCAAGGAAAAGGTTGCGAAAACTCTAGTGACTGCAGTTAGGTGTTGGCACAGCCAAAACAGCTGCTCCTGAGTTAATGTAGGAATGTATTTTCCTCTTGGTTTGTGGTTGCAAAAGTCTGTTTTGATAACATTTTTAACATCAGCTAATGATTCAGTATGTAGAGAAGGAACAAACCATGCATCAGCAAACTGCAATAAAGCAGTCAGCTTTAGCCTGCTGCTGGAACTTCATACTTTGCTGTGTTTATATTTTTCTCCATTAGAGACCCATGGCAGGAGATGCAAAATTCATCATCACTAGGTTTATTCCTGCCAAAGGTTTGCTGAACACAGTAGGCTATAGTACAGAAATGCTGGATGAGGCTAGTATTGATGCTTCAAGGATCAACCAGCCACCCTCTTCCTCCTCAAGGCCTATTCCGTGTTCAGAGGGTGTACAGATATACATGGAATGTACAGTCAGAACAGTTCAGGTGGACAAAGCTCATCTTTGAAGCCATAGCAGCAAAAAAGCACCAAAGTTTTCCCCAGCAGACACTGAGCAGCTCTGCTGATGAACACCTCTACCAGGACTGGTGCACCAACAATCAGAGCTCATCACACCTCTCCCAGTGCTGGGAGCAAGGCCAGGTCTTCCCAGAGCTCCTGCACATCGTGTCTCCTGTGAGACCTGTGGCACAGTGCAGGGAATCAGCCAGCTGAGGAAGCAGCAGTGGTGAGTGTACCAACACAATCAACAGATAAGTGGCTCATGGGAAATGCATGTTTTATGTTAGAACAAATGGCATTTCTGTGACCAGTTTGCGTAAGTATACAGGAAAACAGATTACTTGTCACAAAAGCACCTTATATTACAAATAGGGTATTTTCAGACTAATCAGATTTTCCTGTTTTCTATACCAAAAAATCTTAGCAATTAGTGTACCAGTTATGATAACATAACTAGCTGCAGAACATTCAGACAGACTTCCATTTACCAAGTGTTGTTCAGATTTGTAAAGAATGGGTCTAGGTACGAGTGTGGGTTTAAATCTGACCATTTTTAGCCTGTCTAATGCCACCTGATCTTTTCTTAAGAGAAAGAAAAAGCACTAATACAGCTAGGAAGAAAATTGCAACATTTAGCATGGTTCTCCCTAATTAACCCTGCTAAGAAACCATCCAATGGAGCAGAACACCACATACCTGCACCTAGCCAGCTCTGGACATTTAGTTCAGGTATTTCATGAGTGGCCCACTGTGCTGTAAAGACATAGCACGCCTACATAATTATGCTTATCAGCCTGCTCATGCCATAATTAATTAGGGAGCTGTTCTGAAGACCAGAGATTTTGGATACATACAGTGATGACAATTAAAATGTTGGCATTTGTCAACAGTTACTTCACCTCAGGCTCTACCTAACAAGCCACTGTCTGCTGAATACATGGAACTGAAATAGCCACGGAAACTCTGGGTATAGGATGACCTTTTAATATGCACTACTGCCTGTCCTCAGGACATCTCTTGCAGAACTACATGGCCCATCAAGAGGCAGATGAATTAAGTGGCATCTGTACAATACATGAAAAACATTAAGCACTTTTTGGGGATTAAAGCCATTTTCATTTACCTCCAAAGGGAAAAGGGAGAGATAAACATAACACAAAAGCACGAATTATGAAGGAATAATGAAACTACCAGATCCTACTGCAGCAACTGCTGCTAGAATGTCGGTATCTACCAATAGCTAGCCTAAATCTGTATCTAAGATACCAAAATTAATTCCTATTTTAAGTGCCTCTTACTACATGCTGACTTTATAAATGACAGCAGCAATATCAAAGGTCTTTCATGCTCAATCACTGCCAAACTGCAGTAGAAAATCTATCAGTTATTAACCACAGCAATTCTCAAGCAAATAAGGGGATGCAGTACCATACTCTATTAGCACTGTCTTACCATCTGACCTGTTTTTAAATAAAGATGGTGGAATCATCTATTTTATCTTTTTTTTTCATCCTTCTGAGGAAAAGTGTGATTTTTTTTTTAAATGCTCAATTATTGTGTTATATTACTTCCTACATGGTGAGGGAGACGATTTGAATGTATGCAAAAGTATCTGTAAAACTGTCTTGTATTCAGAATTTTCACTTACCAAAATGAAGAGACAACCAGAGGCAAGTTTTGTGTGTTCAGGAATAGTAGAAAACACGGACAAAATCAAGCAACCAAACACAAGGAGAAAACTGAAAAAGAAAGAATATTAATAATTGTTAATATTTTATAGTACCCTGACCCAGTATCAATATTGATTGTACTTCACCAGCATTAATAGAAGACTGTCTCTGTACGGTCTTCATTAGTAGAGTGGAATACAGCTACCCTTAACTTAGTTCACTAAAGATGTTAGAATAATAACTTGTTATTAAATCTGTTTCTGAGCAACACTACTAGAATTGAGAGAAACAAGATTTTCTTGGGAAAATGACCCAATATACACAGATGTTACTTTTTGTATCACAATCCTGTACATCTATGACCAGATAATCTAAGTGTCTTTAAAGAAAGATCTCCAGTGTGAGGGCTGCTTCTCAGGTCTGAAAAATAATTTCTCCCACAACTGGCCACAAATACCTGCTGCATAAACTTACTGAAGAGCTAAGTTACATAGAGCATCTATCTGTCCATCCAAAACAACCTCCTTGTGAGCAGCAGACTTTGTGTACAAGCTACCTGCAGTGAGAGTTAGAGCTATGAACAGGCTCCATTCTGGGAATTACTATCACACAAACCATTGAAGAAGTTAAAACAATTACACAAGCTGGGCAGTTACAATCAGGAAAACGAACACAATTGAGAGTTTGCATGAGCCTGTATGTTTCATGATACTGATGAATACACACAGGTAAAAAAAGCTAAATCTTTTTGTGAGGAAGATCCAAACAAATGGATGAAATGCAGAAATTCTTGCATATCCCATGTCCAGCCCTTAGTGGTCACAGCACATGTGCTTGCAGACATGAGCCAGCAGAACTGGTATTGCTCTGACACATACACTGTTGGCGGAAAGGATTATCCTTTCCTTTTGTACTGCTTCACCAACAATACCACTGGGCTAGTGAAACCATCTATGGACTGGATCAGAAAAGAGGTTCATTTTACCCACAGAATCATGAGCTGACTAATTAGCACCCAGCAATAATTGATTCTACCGATGTTTTGCTAAATTCCTTCTTAAAACACTTGTCAGTCATGCTGCACAATGAGTCAACCAACAAAGAGTAGGCCTTTGACTGTTTTCTGAATTGCTGGGACTCATTATTAGCTGATGTTCTAACTCACATGAACAGATATTGTAATTAATGCAGATAGATATATATCCCTCTCTGCCCTTGTCTTGACCCATGAGCCTTTCATTATACTTTCTCTCCTCCCTCCCGCTGAGGAAGGGGAAAGATAGGGAGGCTTTGGTGGGTACTCAGTGTCCTGCCAGGGTCAATGCACCACACTGTGAAACCTCTGCCCCCAAAGCTTGCAGAACTTGGCTGAAAAAGGCCGTGGTCTGACTTTGAAGTGAGCTCTGCTTTGAGCAGGATGTTGGACTGGAAGACTCACAGAGGCTTTTATCAACCTACATACTTCTAACACATTTCTAACTACTGGATACAACTTTAAGATATTATTACATCTGCATACACTTGTGCTACAGGAGCTATGAGGACTTTTCCCCACAGAACATATGGACTTTCCATAGTGATGTAATATAGGAGCGCTATAATATACATTACATAAAAATATAAATCTAGTCTTCAGAATCTCTAGTAGAAAATCTCTATCTGCAATGCAATAAGATTTGGAGGCACATTTTGTAGCATATCACTGAAAAGTTGGGGAGAAGTTCTACTCTGAAAATCAAATATGGTAGGAGCTTGCATATAAATTCTATTAAGGACTGTAAATAAAACACTATTCAGGAGGGTAAAGTGCACATTTGGCATATACCATTGGCAAGTCTTATCTTCTAGACTAGAGAAAGGTGAAGATCAACACATGCTTCAATATTTAATAAAACACTCATTCAAGACTCATGCAGTCCCAGGCATGAGTACAGGCTGGGCAGAGAATGGATCAAAGGCAGCCCTGGGGAGAAAGACTTGGTGGTGTTTCTGTTCAATGTGACCTGGCAATGCATGCTCACAGCCCAGAAAGTCAACCACATCCTGGGCTGTTCAGCCTCCCCTCAGAAATGAAGGGTCCAGGAAGACCCTGGAGCAGCCTTCCATCACTAAATGGGGCCTGCAGGAAAGCTGGGCAGGGGCTTCTCAGCAGGGCTTGTCTCACACAGGACAAGGGGCACAGCCTCAAGCTGAAGGATGTAAGATTTAGGTTGGCTATTAGGAAGAAGTTCTTGACTGTGAGAGTGCACTAGGACTGGTTACCCAGAGAACTTGTGGAGGCCCCATTCCTGGAGGTGTTCAAGATCAGGTTGGATGGGGCTCTTAGCAACGTGGTCTAGTGGAAGATTCTCTGCCCATCGCAGGGGAGTTGGAACGGGAGGATCTTAACATCCCTTCCAACTCCAAACCTTCCTGTGATCCTATTTTTCTATGATTCTATTTTTCTATAATTCTGTGATTAGTGACAAAAATCCATCTTGTGAGCAATTTTCTCCCCATTCACTTCACTTTATAAAAATGGAAAATCTCATAGAACATTACTGGTAGTTTCAGCTGCTGCAGCCTTCAGATGCAACCCCCCTATAATTACATCCTACTGACATAGGCATAAATGCGGTTTCTTCCCATTAAGGCTTGCATGGAGGGCAAAATAAAATTAAGAAGTGACTAAGAATTTACAGTAAAAGAATGTAATTTCCTTTTGCTGAGTTTCTTTAGACCTGAATCAATTAAAATGACATTTGCTTATTTCCTTTGTGTTTAGGTATTAAAAATTGCTCGTTTGGTTTTATTCTTGTAATACCAACTAAATTGGAGGCCCAGTTGTACTGGGTCTTATCCAAACACACAATACCAGTTTTCACTTGGAAGAGATTTCTTATAGCACAATTATGGAAAACAGACACAGCAGGAAAAAATAGTTTCTCCTTCCCATATCACAGTCGGAGATCATAGCACAGTAAAGATAAGGGACTTGCCTAAGGCAACACAGAAAGTGGAATAAACATGTGGAATAAACCTGAGCCTTTTAAGTCACAGCCCAATCCTACACAAACCCATCGTCCATTCACCTACCACTTGCTTTGCCATAGTCTGTCAGGACTGTGATTTAGACTATCACTGCGGGCAAGGTGTTTATTCACAATAGATGGGAAAAGTGAGTCAGGAGAGGGAATGAGTACAGTTAAGCAGTGTATTAATCAAAATAAAAGCAAATATTCAGGAAAGCCAGGTGCAGTGTGGATTAGCACCTGGTTGACATAGTTCTGCAGTTTATCCATAAGGAGTAGAAACAATCCTCACAGCAATACCTAAAAGCAGTCTTGGAAAGAAATTTTTCCCAACTTCTATAACTCTTGCTCTCAGTTCTTCCAGAAACCAGAAACTCAAAAGGGCATAGTGCATCATTATTTATTATTATTATTATTATTAAAGAACAAAAGAAAACTATTTGCATTTATCAACCCACACATTCAAATATTGCCCGTCTGTCCCTCATTCCTCCCTCCAACACTGAACATTTCTTTTAGTGCCACTCAGCATATTATGTCTAAAATTAAACTCTAAGCATTTTTGTTGAGGGCAGAAACCCAGTCCTACTAGCCTGGCAAAACCAAAAGCAGACGCTTAAGTGCTGTAAAACACAACACTAGCAACAAAAGCAGAATATTTCCAGTAGTTTATATATCACTGAAATACTTTCCTTCAAAGTAAACCAATAATGAGCATTCACTAGCTATCTTTTTAGTGCAATCTGTTTACTCATGCCATGCAAGGAAAGCACCTCTACTTTTTCCCAGCTGGAACTGAAGGCATGAAGGATGCAGCAACAATTTTCACCTGGCTGAATGTTAAATGAGGACCTGCCCAGCAAAAATGAATACCTAAGGTTTAAACATCACAGTTGTCAAAGTTTATCAGAAATTCTTTCCAATTGTGAGTTATTTCTTCAGTGACAGATGAAGTGTAGATGATTGCATTAAGCCCTGGATAGTAATTTGATAACCCTCAATAGAAGAAAAAGTATTTTCCCATGCCATCATTTGAACTGTGTGCTGCAATATATGCTGTACAAGACCATGCTGCTGTAGGTAGAGAGTAGTAAAAAGCAAAACACAGAGCAATTATATTTGGCCTCTAGTGATTCAATCTGGATCGTATAATTTTTCAGGCTGAAAAAAACAGATGGTTTTTCCTCATGCATTCAGTATCAGACAGTAAAACATATGCCTGAGGCAGCAACTTCCCATAAAATTATTCAAGTACTGCCATAGCCTTGTATTTTATGAAAAGCAGCAACTTCCATTTTGTTTCAGCAGTAATCAGTTTTGTTGCAGATCCTTTCATCTTATTCCCCTGCTCCTGAAAACATATACTAATTGGAGAAAAGCCAGTTTATGAAAGATAATATAACTCAAACACTTTGATATTTAATCAATCTGCCTCTCATAAACTTTTCCAATTCGTTAATTAGGGCCTACCAATTCTCCATTTATATAATTTTCAGCAGAATTTTACTACTGTTTGATTTAAGGGCTGTTCATATGGAAGAGGATGTTCAGCTTAAAGCAATTGTTAAAACATCACTCAAGGAGTATCATAAGGACAAAGAGTACACCCTGGGAAGATTTCTAAAATCTATTTTGCTACATAACTTACTGCTAGAATTAAAATAATTGAAACTTAAACATCTGCAAACTTTTGTGGCCTCTTCTGTAAATAATAAAAAAGTATCAACTGTTAAAGTGGCATAATTATGCAATTAGACCACCAGAGTTATTTTCCAATATTATTTGAGGTCCAGTGTAATCCTGATGCAGATAAGGGCATTCGTTATGACCAAAACTGTTTGCAAAGCGTTGGCAGTGCCATTATTCTGGATTTTGTACAGAAGGTAGAAAATGTTTGAAAGCTTTTGCTAACTCTAACTACAATCAAAAAGTCGCTCTTACTTTTCTCCCTGGTATACTAATGCAGTTGCTTGCAAATTTAGAGGAAGTTGTTTGCATTCAAGAGGTCTGAGTCTACAAAGAAGTTATTTGAATCCCTCCATAAGTAATTATTTCCACAGCCAGAGACTGTGACCATGCTTTCTTGACAGTGATCAGGATCTTGCTTAGTTGAGTACCCAAGTGCTACTTTTACACGATTTTTTAATGTGAGCCATTAGATAAATAAATGTGCTGAAGATTATACTGGATAGATAGCACTAATAGATACATTACAGGTTTAGATAAATGGGCAAAATACCCAGAGAAAACCCTATTAAAATAGGAAGGAAAGACAGTCTTTCACAGCACTGCTACACTTTCATGGGGGCTATTAATTTTGGTGAACAATTCTCATAAAAAGCAAAAAGACAGATCTGCCTTGGCCAGGTGTTATCAGCACTCTCACCCCTCTGGATGTTTGAAAGGAGAATTTACAGATTCAGTATCCCATGCAACTGCCAGAGAAAACAGATGAAAAAAACATCATGTCCTGGACCAGGAGTTACTTTTGTACTTACACACAATTTTCAAGGCACCAAGTTCCCACAGAAGAGGAATCATGCATATTGTTCACCTGAGAGCTGGTGAACCATCTTCCATCCCAGAGCAGACACGAATGCCCAAGGCAGGAAGGCAGCACAAACCTGACAGCACACTCAGCCTCTGGGCACTTCCTGGTGCCTCTGGGCAGACAGTTATCGCAGATGGCTGGGAATGCCCTCTCTGGTAGGATATGAAAAGAGAAACGCTGAAGCATTTTCAGGAAGAACTGATAATGAAAACGCCATCTAATGCAGGCATGAGGTGGACATTTACACAGGTCCTGCAGTACCTCCCTTAAAAAGTAATCTTTTCAACATTCCTATAAAACAGATAATGCTCTGCTGACATGGTGGAAAAGAATACAGTTTAACAGTTTTGATAGTGCAAGCCATGTGGATTAAATTTTCCATCATTTGTAGTTTCAGCGTGACTTGTTTATGCAAGAAAATGAGATATGACAAAGGTTATTACAATTTGTTAAGAATGTTTGACAAAAGCTGCATGGAGAATAAGCGCTCTTCCATAGAAAAAGCTCATAAATTTCTCTTCTAGACTTCCTTTAAAATTACTTGCACTTCAACCTTTTCTTCAAGTGGAAGAGTGTAGCGTGTTGAGGTCTTGATACTGCACTGCCTTCTACCCAGAAATAGCACAACCCTGGCTGTGGAGAGGTAGAGTATGAAGACCTCACAGTCTTAGAATGGGAAAATAACTGGATAGGAAACTTAATAAATAATTTTTGAGAAGAGAAAAAAATACTGCAGTGAACCTTTTCTATATTCTTTCTTTACGTTGCTACATTTTCCAGAGATACAGAAACTTGAGCTGAATTTCACGTCTGACTTTTTAAAGAAATGATCATACTGCTGAAGCAACTTATTTAGAAAGGTGAGTTTTTTCAGGCTGTGAGCGATAGATTTTGTTTTAAAAATATTTTTCGTTCCACTGTTGGATATTTACTCTTTCTAAAAATCAGAGCAGTTCATCAAGAAGGAAAAAGTTTAGATTTGCAGTGTGAAAAAAAGTGTTGTCAACCTAAATTGTTCTTTTCTGGCATATTTTTTAGGAATTGTATTTTTAGCAGAGTCTGCTAAGTGATTGTATTTGGCTTCTATTGACAAAGCAATGAATAGGAGATGATATCAAAACAAAGCAAATCAAATAGCTCAGGTACCTATGGGGCACAAATAAAAGTGTCATTTAATGTACATTTGATAATCTATTCCATCATAGACAAAAAATAAAACATCAAGGTAGTTTCACCAGGGTTCCAAAAAAGGAGGCCTTGTACTTCCTTCAGCAAGCACATTCACGCAAAAGAAAAGAAAACAAAACAAGAAATGCTGTTTCTTAATGCTCAGAGATACTTGTGACCTAGATATTTTCTATTTTCATTTGATTCAACAGGAGATAAGAGAAAAATAAGAATAAAGCATGTGCTCCTCCATATTTTAACTGTTTTAATGATTGGGAAGCATTATAATGATTTGCTTCAAATCTGTATGAAATGACAAAATGGTCCTTTTATCACTCTAAAAGCAAAGGTCTATTTGTAGACCAAAATTTTAAAATGTGAATGCTTATGTAATTTAGTAAATAAAATTTGTATTTAGACAACTCTGTAGGTTTTTTCTTTTGCATCAAATAGCTCCAACACCCAGTGAGAAGTCTGGTAGCTTACATAGCAACCTTTGCTTGATCACAGATACTTCACAAGGAAATTAATTTAAAATATGAATAGAAACTATGTTGTCTTTATCACTGAGCACAGGTTGCAGAATTTATATAATTTTTTTAGAACATTTACAAAATAAAGATAAAAATTTAATCATAATGAAATAGGGAAAATTTAAAGAAATATGAAGCCGGGGAAGGGAAAACCACTACATAACCTTTTCTTTAAAATAATTTTTCTATTTCAGTCTATTTTTTCTTAATTTTTTTCACAGCCTAGGGGAAAGGGAAGTACTCAAATAACCTTTTTCTGTAAAAGTGCCTGCTAACATACTGTACTTAGACGGCTTGCTAATGAGAAAAGTAATTCTTAATATAAGAAATGTGTATATGTGCAAGAAAGAAATGTGTTCTGTAATCACCAGTATCATCCACTATAAAATCAGCTTTTTGTGTCTTCAGGATTTAAGATAAAAATATTGCCTCTGCCTCATGTTTGGTTGGATCTTTTTGTTAACTAGCAACTTAAAAGAATAGAAAGATTGCAGGGCTGCTGGGTATTTTTTTATGCCACAAGAGCTGCCTGTTTTCTTGGTGCTCAGAGTGCAGCTCTGGCTCTGGCAAAGGCAAGGTGTGATTTACTGCAGCAGGGCCAGACATCAGTTACCTTCATTGCCTAATCGACCATCAGTGGCCAACAGTGCCAGCTGGCTTTGGCAGGTAAAACTAAGAAGGAAACACACTGAGTTGAGAGAAAAATAGCCCTCCTACCTTATCCTCTGGAGTTAATCCCACTCACTGTGATTCAGCTGGATCCCTGAGTAATGAGACAGGGAATAACAATGGCTGCTCAGGGTCTACACCATTGAATGCTGAGTGCTGCCTCAGAAAAATTTTGGCCTGGGCAAAACACCACTTTCCTAGACAGTTCCTGGGTATGGTCTGGGAGTTACCATGCATCTAGATGAAATTTTTCTCTGGACTTGCCTGTACATCTTTTACTATGGATAGGAACTTCTGGATGTCAAGTAATTGTGTTGAAAACACACTATCAAACAAGCCTATTTAGCAAATGAGCTGTAATTCACAGTGAGGATATTTCACATCCTGAGGATATATCACAGCACAAGCCTGCCAGAGTTCTAGAAGCACTTGGACAAAACTCTTAGGAACACAATGCGATTCTTGGGGCAGTCCTGTGCAGGGCCAGGAGCAAGACTTTGATGATGCCTGTGGGTACATCCCAATTCAGAATATTCTTTGCGTCTGTGATTTCAGTATTGTTTTACATCTTAATCAAAGGTAAAGATGGGGGAAAAAAATCTATTGATAATGTAATCATTGAAATTCAGGCACCAGATTGACATATTTTAATAAAAACTTGGGATTAAGACAATTAGCCCAAATTGATTATGAGAGATCGATAGTGTGGGAAGCACTTGAATCAGCTGTGCATTTTCACCTAAAATATTTTATCCTATTGAAGAGCTCTGGACCAAAAATCAATTTCCTCATTTCTCTTATTTTTCTTCTGTAGTATACTGTATACAGGATTTTGCTTCTGTTTTACATTTGTTTTTCATTGATACATAGTCAGCAAAACTGACAATTAGGGAGTTTTTCAGGGGAAAAGACACTCAAATGCAAATACAAAGATACTGTACTGTAGTACATGAGCAAATGGCATTTCTTATAGCCATATCTCTCAAGAAGGCATCTTAGCAACCCTTGTCTACTTCTACAAACTTTTATCCTTCCAGACATGTGAACAAAGAAGTACTCACAATGGACAAAGAAGTGCCCACAAATTCTCCAATAATAGCTTTCCAGGCTGCAAAATAACATGGTTGTTTTGGCAGTGATGCTCAAGTCCATGATATAGATGAAGAATCTATGGTTGGCTTTGCATGGGAATTCCTATTTATTTGCTATCATTAAATGTCATTATCTCACACGTTAACCAGAATAGTAGATAAGAAAATAAAGCACACTTAAAAAAATATTTCTTTTTAAATTAAAAAAATAAAACACCTAAAGTAGAAACAACAGAGCTTTGAGTTGTATTGTACCACATCATTATATCAGCCTGTAGTGGCTGTGGGAGGAATGGTACAAAGTGATAAAAAATCAGAGACACTAATTAATCTGATCACTTTTTGATGATTCAATCCAGCAAGTTGATTAACACGGGAATGATTTATCACATTTAATATACTGAAATACAGAAGAATATTTTTAGGCACTCCATTGTGGAGTGTTAAAAAGGAGAATGAGGAGGCAAGAGCAAGTCTATCCTGGAAAAAACCCCATATATTCATAATGGAATTAAAAAAAAAGGGGTAAGCATAACAGTATTTACAAGTCCAGGCTACCTTATAGCCCCAATGTCTCTCAGAGCTACAAAAGAAATCTAAGCAGCCACAAATGCCAGGGCTTATTAAACTTGGCAGAAAAATGCCATAATATTATCAAGAATTAACTTTTTAAAAAATTTCTTCTGAGTACCAAGATTAGGTTTTCTTTCTCTAACTTTATTTACTCCTAGTAACTATTAGCTGGGTTTGGGTTTTTGTTGAAACCTTACAGTTGTCTTCAGTGGAAGCATGGTTTGTGTTGGGAATTATGAGCTGACTCATAAATATCACCAGAGCAGAGAAAATCCTGTTAATTTCCTATCATTTTCTCCCAGTAGTAAACAAGGATATAAATGGAACACAGAATATTTTTCTAACATAATGCACTGTTAGTATTAAACTTACTTCTAAGAATCAATCACGGCACTTTAGCTTGAGGGTGTTCAGTTTCATACCACACCATTAGTCTTGTCTTCTTTAATCTAAATAAGCCCTGCACTTTCTGGAATCTGAAGTGCCCTTTCTTGTTGTTAGGCAGCAGCACTAACAGACCAGAACCTGATGGCAGAAGCATGTGAGATTGCAAAAGAAGAATCCCATCTTGAAAGGTTCAAATGAAAATGAAAATTTCCTGAGTTTAACTTACAGTAATTTCACAACCATAAGGCGCACCGGACTATAAGGCGCATCCGCTGACAGCCAGCAAAATTCGCAACATGTAGATCAGATAAGGCGCACCGGACTATAAGGCGCACTTCTTTTTTTTTGCAGTGAGGTTCCACCCCCAGCTCCCCCTGTGCGTTTGCTGGCTGAGGCCCCGCCTCAACCCGGCAGCCATTGGCCCCCGGGCCGGTCTGTACCCGACAGGGCCAGGGCATGGCCGCCGCCGCTCGGTGAAGCGTCCCCGGGGATGGGGCATGGCTGCTGCCGCTCCGTGGAGCATCCCCGGGGATGGGGCATGGCCGCTGTCGCTCCGTGGAGCGTCCCCGGGGATGGGGCATGGCCGCCACCGCTCCGTGGACAGTCCCTGGGGATGGGGCATGGCCACCGCC
>PYHW01010164.1:636708-661188 GCA_013186435.1 Turdus rufiventris
CCCCGCGGAGCCCCTCTCCCCTCGCATCCCAACGTTGCTGCGGGGCCACTCCCCCTCCCAGCCCGGCACAGCCCCGCTGCCACTCCCCATCACAGCCCGGCCCTGATGCGGGGCCACTCCCTCTCGCGGCTTGCACTTCCGGGTTGTCAACTTTCGCCGATTTGTCCCTCAGATAAGGCGCACAGGACTATAAGGCGCACTTCCGGGTTCGAGGGAAATTTTAGTTAAAAGGGTGAGCCTTATAGTTGTGAAATTACTGTACTTACAGGAACGCTTATCGTCACTCTATGCTCATCCATGTAATATTGGCAGGAAAGCAATGAAGTCTCAAACCTGAGGGATCAGTGCAGTGTTCACCTCTTTCCTCACGTGCCTAAGTTTCTTTGTGTTTAAAAGAACAGAAACACACTTCGTCAAGCACTAAGTCTTGCTGGAGAGGGAACAACAAAGAGCTTATGGCTTTGTAGCACACACTACTTTGAGAACAGAAAACTTCTTGTGGTGCTGTTTAGGTCTTGAGACCTAAAGCAAGATGTAACACTTTTCACAATAAGCCTTTATTCTGTCTGAATCTCTATAGTCAAAGCCCAATGATGTGACTCATTTCCTCTATTTTTCAGGGTCTTTTATCTCAAAATCACTCCAGCTGGAAAGAGTGTAACATAATTTCTTCCGTGGCACCAAACAAGATATTCTGAAGTCCCTGCGCGTTGGGGCTGCAGAGCCCAGCAGTGGCTGCAGTGTGGAAGGGCAGCACCTCCTGTGCCCACAGCAGGGCCTGCCTCTGCTGGGTGTCTGTCAGGCTGCTGCTCACACCTCTGCCTTCCAACAATAATGTTCCTGTTTCCATGATGGGTTATTTTACTAAATGCTGAGTTGTAAAAGTTCTGGAACAACTGTTGCGCTTATGCAGAATGTTAAATGCACAGTGATCACTTATTTTCCATATGGGGAAAAGCTTGCCCTTTGATCTTAAACACATTAAAGCTGCTGCTGCTTGCCCGTTTGAAACAACACATGAGGGTGCTTTTACTTTCCAACATTTTATCTTACAGTGGCTTTCACTCTTTGCCAAAATTGTTCTGCTCAGAAATGTGTGAAACAAGTCTGCATTTATCAGACATATTGCAGGCACAGAGGTAGTCTTATATGAATTTTACTTTAGCAGATAAGCTTCCTTTCACACAGGATGATCCTGTAAGCACTTATCTAAGTGTTTAAGGCCTGGCTGGATGGGGCTTTGAGGAATCTGACCTAGCTGCAGGTGTCCCAGGCTGCAGCAGGTGCATTGGACTCAATGAGGTCAGTTCCAACCCAAACCATTCTATGATTCTGTGATTCCATGGGCGTGGTTTGATCAGAGATGACTGTGAGCTGAGCACTGCATACTTCCAAGGCTGCAAAAGAAGCCCTGGAGTTCCCTTTGCTATCCACACAGTTGAAGTCAGTTTCTTGGAGCTTCAATATACAAAGTAGTAGCCTTCAGTAGTTGCATGGACCATACTAGTAAACAGGACTGCGACTTCCCAGAACTGGGGAACAGGCAGACATGCATCTCTGCTAGAAGGAGAAAAACACCTCTGTCAGTACAAAGAAGTCCATTTATCTGTTATATTTCAGCTAAGAATGAGTCCTGGATCTTTGAAAGCCAATCTCTCTGTGACTCCCAACACAGCATAATACTTTTCAGTGTATGCAGTCCAGACAACTCCATAGGGGCTGTTCCAAATAAGGCACAGTGTGTTGTTTTCCTATATTAACAATTTGAAACTAAGATACATGGTAATTTTGCCTCCTACAATTCATAAATGTTCACATTAAAAATCAGTAAAGGGTAGGCATTGAAGAGCTTTTGTAAGTTATGAGCCTCTGAGAGTCTGAATTCTTAACTGTCTTTAAAATATTAACTCAAGGGCACAGGAAAAGTTAGGTAGAATTGAGAATTGGTCCTTCCCAAAATAGGAGTGGTTTAAACTGTGTATAGTGCCCAGACAGAGCACTTCCAGCACAGCCAGGAATTGTTCTCAGTTGAGATACACCAGCCAACTGCACCTCCTTGTAGAAAGCACTGTTCTTCTTCCAGCTGAGATGTATGTCTGCCTGTCTCCTAAGGAAGCCTGACAAGAGGAAGAGTGGATTCAGGGTGAGCCGAAAATATTTTATATATTTATGTGTAAAAAATAAGTTCTGCTCTTTTCATATATTTAGTGATCCATTATGAACATTTATTTACCTAGTTTTGCAGAATGAATGTTTAACAGTACTGGGTGTCTTGATTTAACTGAAAAATCATGTAACAGTATCCATCCATTCATATGAGAGCACACAGTTAAAAAAGTAACCCAATCAACCAATATATCAAAGCAAAAAAAGATCATTTAGTCAAACCTTTCTATAAAACTTTATGAAATAAATAGCTTTTTAGTATGCTCAGAGCATCACTGAACTCAGACAATCACAGGCAAATAAATAACCAAGAACCTGTCTGTTAGAATGAGCATATTAATCTCTAATGAAACTAAAGTTACACTGGCTTCTTTTACTAAGGAAATTCATAAAACCCACAATCCTATGTTGGCGGGAAGGGACCTTCAGCAGTTATCTTGTAGAAAGCAAGTTCAATTACATCAGCTTGCTCAAGGTCGTGTCCAGTCGAGTGGTGTCTGCAGGGAAGGAGGCTGTGACCTCTCTGGGAAGCCTGCTGCAACACCTGGCTGCCTGCACAGTTACATTTTTTTCTTAACATAGATAGAGTTCCAATTCTTACATAAGAAACACATTACTCCTCAAAGTCTAATCATCAAACAGTTTTTTTCCCCATCTCACCAGACTGCATCACTCAATCTATTATGTTGTTTTCCTGAGCTGGGATGATGGATAGTCTGCATTCCCATCCTTCTGGTGCTATTCTCTCATAGCTATTCCTCCTTACCTCAAGCACCTCACTGAGTTTGTTCTTCTAGTTGTAAACCTAACATAAATCACAGAATAACAGAATCACAGAGTAGCAGAATCACAGAATGGTTGGGGTTGAAAGCCACGTTAAAGATGATCTAGTCTCAATATCAAGGCCCCTGAACTCAAAGTAACTTCACAGTTCTGTGTAGTATTCTCATTACCTGCATTTCTATTCTTAGTACTCTCTTTCTTTCCTGTTATTTTGCTGGTTATTTTTCCTGCAACCCAGGCAAGAACAAAGCTAAACTACGGTTTTTACTATAATGATAGACATGGGTTTACTTTGCTATAACTTGACTTACTTGTTCATATTCCTTTTATCTTGTCAGAGAGTTTTGTCTTACTGAAAAGGCAAGAAATATCACCAAACCTGTGCCAATGAAGTAAAAAAGGGTTCATGATAATGATATATTTATTATATAAATTATTATTTCTTTACCAGCACTGAAGGATTTTCCAGCAATTAGCTGGTATCTTCAGACATAGAAACCCTGTTTTGAGCTGCCATACTTAGGAGTATTCATTTGCCTGTGAAGCACTTTTGAGGCTCAATGCAGTGATTAAATGCCCAGTCACAGGTTCAGATGTTCAGCAGTGCAGCACTTTCATTTGGAAATGTATTTATCATCTCTTTAGCAGGTAATGATGTCTTTCCACAGTGTGCGGCCACAGCCCAGTGGGTCACATCTACACCTGCCTACCTTATCAGCTTTTTTGAGTTTGGGGGAAGAAGGAGGATTTGGATGAGAATCCTACAGGATCTGTTTGAAGATGAAAAGGCTACTTCAGCCAATGTGCTGAAATGCAAGCACAACCAGGGTGGCTGGAAGGCTTTTGCACTAATGTAGACCATCAGAGAAAATTACTTTAAAAAAAATGAATATTCACATAATTCTTGGAGCTTATAACTGAGTATGACCAGGAGTTCACTTAGCCAGACTTCTGAAGAGTACTGGTGACTGCAGCAGCTCATGAGACTGAACTTTTCCATGTCTTTGGGACATGGGAAGAGCACAGCCCATCCACAAGGCCCTGCAGCTGCAGGCACCATATGAATGGGCTGTATGGGCAGACCTTGCCTGACTGCAGAGAAAAGTGAAAATACATATTGAATCCCTGACAAATGATCTGCAGGAAGACTTTTTCTTAAATCTAGATTTTATCTCTAGCACTTAACAAGAAGTAAAATGTAGTTTTTTGCTTCAGAGGAAAGGGGAGAGGGGAAACAAAAATCTTTGATTGATTTTACTTCACAGACCAAAAGAAAAAACTCCAAACCCTCCCACCCAGCTGCTTTTGCCAGTTGCCTCAGGAAGTCTGTGGCTGGCTGAATGTGGATCAGGTGACAGCTAAATGAAACACTTGAAAGTTTCTCTAAATAATTTGATTTTTCCAGAATTTAAAAAAGAAAAGTTAACTTGTTAATTCAAGTCCATATGAGTCTGTTTTTTCATGGAATAAAGTTTGCTATGAAGTTCTTTGCCATTTCACTGTCTGAACAACCACAGACCAAAGCCTGTCCAGCCCTTGCAGCAGCGGCTGGCAGCAGATATGAAAGGAAGACGGTGGAGGAGCCAAGCTGGTTCTTTACCAGCAGGCTGTGGCTCAGGGGCTTCCACACCTCAGGCTGCAGATCTGAACTGACTACTGCTATCAGGTTGTGTAATCTCAGTTGTGGAAACTGCATACTTTTAGCATGCATACAAACTGTGAATGATTTGCAAAATCTAAAAAACAGCTCTATGAAGATGTATATTCTCATTTGTTCACCTGAACCTACTCCTTAGAACCTGCCCTGTTGCCTCCTCCATGTGGCATTCTGAGTGGTCGTCAATCATTGCTGTTAATTTATTCTGTTTGCATCTTGACTTTTTATATCCTTATTTTGTGTTGATACAGAATAAATCCTTTTTCAGGAGCTAGGAAAGTTACAAACAGAAGTGAGCTCTGGTTTCCAAATTCTAATCCAATGACCACTGAACCCAGCCCATGTCAGGCCAAGCAGGTTTGCAGCATTAATGAACGCTGGTGTCTATTTTCCATGACTCACAGTGAGGTGATATGTCTGGAATAATCTCCATCTGTTAGCTTCTTTAACTTCATGACCAGATCTGTTCTGTGGAGACAGCTACACTGTGAGGCTGAGCCACTCAAACACTCTAATTGTATGTACAGTACCTAACATTTCTGCTTTGCACCACAGGACAATAGCATATTGTTACATAAAGAGACACTACTGTTTCAAAATATGTTTATAACTTGCAGGATACGTAGGAGCTTGTTGGGACCACACAAACTAATTTTAAAACTGCCCTTTTTTGTGTTAAGGCAGTTCCTAGGTAAATCTCATATCAGATCTATGGAGGAAAAATGGGGCTAAAATGCAGTATTTGGAATGGGATTACAAAATATCCAAGGGGAAAAACCCTCTAATTGGCAGATATATTGTGAAATCTGCTCATGATTTGTAAAATAATGATACAGTGTGGGTCACAGAATCACAGAGTGGGTAGGGCTGGAAGGGACTACATCTGGTCGTCTGATCCCACCTCCCTGCTCAGGGCCATCCCAGAGCATGTGGCACAGTGGAATGTGTCCAGATGGTTCTTAAATATCTCCAGTGAGGGAGGCTCCACAACCTCCCTGGGAGATCTATTCTGTTGTCAGTCACCCACACAATAAAGCAGTTCTTCATTTTCAGGTGGTATTACTTGTGCCTCAGTTATTTCCCATTGCCTCCTGGCACTACCAAGAAGAGCCTGGAAACATCCTCCTGGCACCCTCCCTTCAGATACTGACAGACAGTGATAAGATCCCCTCTCACCCAACTCTTCTCAAGGCTGACCAGGCTAAACTCTCAGCCTTTCCACACAAGGGAGATGCTCCAGTCCCTTCACAGTCCTCTGCTCGACCTGCTTCAGGAGCTCCCTATCTCCTGTGTCCTGAGTAGTCCTAAACCGGACACAGAACTCCAGATTTGAGAACACCAGAGCTGAGTAGATGGGCAGGTTTACCTCACTTGACCTGCTGGCTATGCTCTTCCTAATGCACCCCAGGATACCATAGCTCTGCAACAAACAAATATAAAAAGTCTTCAGCTCATTAATCTCTGGAAAAACCAAACTGCTGCTCACAGCTTCAGTGACTCCTGGTTCCCCTAGAATCAGCAGACACTTGTCTTGCTAAAGACTGAAGCTGGACCTTGGGTAATTACTGCACAAATGCAAACAGCTTGCTTTTAAAAAATTCTTCTGTGCATGTTGAATGTATGTGATAGATTTAAACAACATCATAAATGTAAACTGTACTTGAGAAAACTGAGCAGCTGCTAGAGTCCATAAAGATAAAAGAAATGTTTCCATAACATTTAATTTTAAGTTGACATTTATATAACAAAACTATGGTAAAGCTATGTTTAGCCGAAGTTGTTTGCATATTTTGCATCCGTATCACCACAGGCTCTCTCCCTCATTTATATAGTTACCACATTTTGGTAACCACATTTATATAGCAGAGGCAACAGCTACCGCAAAAGGAAAACTGAAAACCAGAGAATTTGTAACATTTGGATAAACAAGTCATCAATCCTCATGTTGTAACTAATCAACAACTGGATGTGTTCACTTTTGACTAAAGCAATTGCCCCGTTTTGAGTAACAAAGACACATAGCAGAGTTTGTTCCAAGTTCTTGAACATTTAACTGTGATAATACCCCAATTAATAGGATTTTAGTTTGTCAGACAGAAACCCACTATTCTGAGTTGTTTGCCTTAGCAACCACAAGGCCATAGAAATGTATTTTTTTCAGTCCCATTGGCTTAGTAAGGAAAAGGCTGAACATAAGCAGATTCCTTCCTGACTGCAATATAGAGTTTTCCTGGATACATTACTCTTTTTAAGAGATGTAGAAATGACCAATTTTCATATTTGTGGGGACATCCCATCCCTGACAGCATGAGCAAGAGTTTTGCTGTCAAGATTAATAAGGTTAAGATTTCCTGAATCAGCTGCTTTTTTCACAATAAATCTGGTAGAGAAATGTGTATCAACTGCAGTAAGCTGTTGCAAAGATGGGTCTTTACTTAAAGGTGTGAGGACACGGTGAGACCACAGTGTGTGTCAGCCTGCCAGGGTCAGCTTTAAGCTAACTTGAGCTAACTGGAGTTCTGACAAAGTGCAGCCAAAGCAGCACAGAGGTTAGTTCAGGTTAGCTGGCCCATTATTCACCCAGCTTTCCAGACAGCCTGGGTAATTCATGCTTGTGCTCCAGCCTGGCACAATTATACTACTCTCATTTGCAGGTTGACTGCATAAAAACTCATGAGTGCCCACAAAAGCTCCTGCTGACTTCACCTGAGATTTTGGAGGTGTAAGAATGCAATTTACCACATGATATTTAAAACAAATTGCTCAAAGGATCTCTTACAGAAGATTATCATGTTTATCTTTGTCACCACACAAACAGACATTCCCTGTGGATCTAAGGAAAAGCAAGTTTAAAAAAAATAACAGAATATCATTAATAAATGCTATGAAAAAGCCTGAAAATTTCAATGAAATGAGAAATTCAGGAAAAGCTGTGGATCATAATCAGCAAATTCCAGGGTTTACACTTAAAGTGTCAATTAGGTTGCATGACACCAGGGGACTATCATAATACAGAGAAGCCATTTCTCACTGCTGCTGGTCCTTGCAAATCTGTTAATAGAAACGAATCCAAAAGAAATAAAAGATTACACATCAGTCACGTTGGTATTCAATGCGTAAATGTCTCAGGAAGATTGTGAGGACACTGTTTCAGCCAGCACTTTCCATGTCTCCCTCCCTGCTACAGTGCTGAGAATAACATCACAGGCAGTAATAAATACAGAACAGCACTAATCAGATTTGTTTATGAAGGGAAACTACTTTCTTAGTAAAGCTTCCAGCTCTTTTTAGAAACCTCTAATGTTTGAAATAGTAAGCATTTTTGCACACAAGAGTCAATGAAGTCAAAGAAATGTGCGCAGAATCAAGTCTGAAACCAAGATTCATCATTGTGTTATGATGGCTGCAAAAATACTCCAACCTAAGGGAACACCTTCTAAAAGTGTTTAGCTGCAAATGTGGAAATATGTATTCAGTGAGATTTTTAGAAGTTCCTCAAATTTTGCACCTTCTATCGTCTTCCTTCAAAATTTAGCGTAAGAAATGTGATAGTAATTTTATTCTTTTTTCCCTGAAAGACATTAAGAGGATTTCAAATATGGTGTTATGAATGACAATATAGTCTGACTACAGTTTAGTAAGAATGTTCATTTGTATCACACAGTTTGTGAAACAAAAAATAGTGATACATTACTGAAAATGGCTAAAACCGACTGCCACCCCTAAGAAGAGTGATTGAAATAAACTGTGCAGCTTAAAATATCTCCCCATTGCTAAAGAATGCATTTTCCAGTATTAAATCAGAGAAAGGGACTTTAGACAGCAATATTTAGGAGGCAACTTATAGTTCCTTATGCGTGTCTGGAAAATATTCAGTATACAGGAAGCATGGTCTTGGATGGAGTATCACGGGCTTAGATATGGCATTAAGAGCCAATTACAGCTCCAAATTATTTCAGGACATCAAATTCATGTTTTCTCCAGTTCCTTTTTCATCTTGCAGGCTTCTCTCCAAGTTATTAACAGTGTGGGTGAGAGGCCATTGGCTTCATTTCCCAGACCTGAGTGCCCCCCTTGAGAGGAGCTCCCAGTGAAGAGGCACTTGATGCTACTGAGCTGGAGCTGGCGTGCAGGGAATAGCATTATATTTACAGAGCCCCTGTGTGGAAGATGAAAAAAAAAAAAACATCCTCGATTTTTGACTTTGAAAATCTTGACAAATCAAGTGCCAAGAAATTTTTAGGCCATGCTCTTGTTAAGACAGCCTTGAAGACAAAACTAAAGGAAACTAAAGGTAGCATATTATGTGGTATAATACTGGGAGTAATGACACAAAAGATGTATTGCAAGTGGTAATAAAATGATTTTCCACATTACATGAGCAAAGAGTACTTTTGATAGTAAGAGATAAAGGCAAGACTTTGTCTCCAAAATGATACCAAGATGAGAATGGAAGTCTTGCAGGAATATTGTAAAGATACTCAGCATGAATGTAGTGAGATTCTGCAGTGAAGAACTTTCTGGAAGCATGAATGAGTGCTGGCCATAGCTTTGTGTTAGGACATGTAACTGCCTATTCCTTTCAGGAGGGTCAAGAGGAAATGTAAAGAATAAGTGACAACAGAACACTTGCCAAGGGTCCACATGCAACAGAGATCATGCAAGAGGAAATAAAACAGTCAAGGGCAACCAAATCAGAGCAACAAAAGAAATAGAGAGTCAAAGAATTTTTTTCTACTGTTTTGTTTTGTATTGAATAAACACATTTAATTCTTTCATATTGCTCTANAAAAAAAAGCTTTGAGAATTTGTCTTTTAGTGGTATTCTTCCATATACAAAGGTCTCCACTGCCAAAGGTCTCCACTGCTTGGATTGTGTTTCTAGGTTCTGCTGACCTATCTAGTGGATATATAATGTTGAAATTATGAAGTCCTACTGACTAAGTAACAGTGTTAACTGAACTTTGGAATAAATGCTAAGTAGCTTTAAATGACTTGAAAGTTATAAAAAGAAAAGAGAAAAAAAAACATAGAAAGAAAGATGAGATAGATTATGGAACAATAGCCTGTTAAAATAACCTAGTCTAATTTTTATAACTGCTCAAGTGCTCAAAACATAGCCAAATTTCCATGATGCTACTGACTGAATGCCTTTGAAGACTTATTCCAACAGACTTCTCATATCTGAACAAAGAAAACAAAACTGTATCTTTTCCATGAGTTACATACAAATCTTAAGTTAACAGGATCCAGATAAAAAGGTAATAACAACTGACAAGATTAATAAACTACATGAGCACACACACTGCATTGACAGCAGGTTTCCATCAGCCTGAATCCTCAGGCTTGCCCTTCACTTCTAAGCTCCCTGTAGTTGCATTAACCAGATGTCAGACACAATTTTACTGCAGAAGAGGAGCCAAGCATCCAAGCCGTCCTTTGAGCTAAGCCTCTTTGAAAAGATGGTATGTTTCATCAGAACCAATTTTGTGATACACACTTATCTTAGAGGCAGGTTAACAGAATAGCCACCAGTCAAAAATACTCTCTCCCACCCATCCAGCTGACAGCATGAGATTTAATTCAAAGGTTTGGGGGTAGTGTGTGAGAAAATGTCTGGAAAGACATATCTAGAAAACCCAATGAATGTCACGAGATGGGAGTTCAACTACTATAACACACCACCTATGCTTTCTCCAAAAAGAAACACCAAAAAAACCAACCTTAAAAAGCTGAGGCATAAATGTAGTATCCGGTAATTACTAACCTCGAAAAAATTATTCCCAGTGAATTGGTCTCTTTTCCAGGCAGTGCAGCAAATATCCAACTAGCACTGCAGATAGACACTCTAACAAATACCACTTCCAATGAAAGCTCTCCTTCCAGCATCCACAAACAAGCGCATGCTGCTGACACAGCATCTTTCAGTTACCCACACACCTTCCCAGGGAAATCTCAGACAATCCCACACAAAACCTGCAAATTTATATGCAAAACATCTTCTACACTATAAACTGTCTTTTATGGACCAAAATAAAGATTTCAGGCATATATTTAGAATTCTCTTCTCTACTAAAGTGGGAGAAAAAAGCATGTAGGGATTGTCTACAGGAAAGATGAACTTTCTCTGAGGCTCCAAGAAGACTTCTTCATTCTATCTTCTGCATGGTTTCATGCCCAGTTTCCAAATTTTCAAAAGCACACTAAATGATATGACGTAATCAGCATCCAATCCCATTTACTGCCTAACATTCTATGCACATATAACATATGTAGCAATTTTGAAGACAACATACTTACTTCTTGTTTGGCATTCAAAACTGAGTCACTACATTTCCTTCCCCTGACCTGCAAAGAACCCTACCTAAAATTGGGTAGGTAGGTGATCTTCTGGTGCCTGTGTATAAAATCTGATCTAGCACACCTTTAAATCACAGGCTGCTTAACATCAGTAATTCTCTCTAGAAGTGTCCCAGGCTGAGGAGATCTTGGCTGTGCAAAGGTCACTGACATAATCCATGATCTGACTGGGTTCAACTCAACATTATTCATTTACCTGTTTCTTGCTCCCTCAACTCATTAAAAAAGCCTTAGTCCTCGAAGGAAGAAATGCATTCCAGCCCGAGACAAATTAGGCAGCTTCAACACACACATTTGCAGCTTGGTTTGTGGATTGTGGTGCCCTGAGCAGGCGAAGTATGTTTAATAAGGTTTAGATTTTAGGTTAGAAATAAGAAAATTAACTGTTTTAGGTAAGAGCAATGACATGCCCTAGCCAAGTCCATCTTTCCCTTCTGTCTGAAAGCTCTCAGCCACAACAGTATAGATGAAGGTATGAGAATCAGGGAAGCACATGGAATACTCCCTTAGGCTAGTGCAGGACAGAGCCTGCCAGCACCAGGCACAGTAAGTTTGTATTTAATATCTGTTGACACATTTACCTTTGAAAAATCTGCTTAGTTTTTTCCACCTGTTGTCTTAAACCTTGTGCCAATGTAAAAACATTAAAGGGTCTCTCCACTGACTGTAAAAACTGAATCATTCATAAGCAGACATATTTAGTGCAAATATATGTCTGACTATTGCTATTATTACTAAGCAGGATGTATCAAATTAGATATAGACTTAAAATATTCCTCCTGCTCATTTTCTTAAATCAAAAGATTTTTGGCAGGTGGATCAAACACCACTCAATGAAAGATATACCTTGAGGCAGAATTTTTCTTATCTATTTAGATTTCAATTTAGGGCTCTTCTGTGTAATGTCAGCAAGACACATGTCAGACAAATCATTTATAAATAATCAAGATCTTGAATTATACAGCTGAGATCAGAAGATAGAGGCATGCTCCAGATATCATGCTTAAATGGCAACAAATGCATGGTAAATAAGTCAATGGTGCCTCAGTTACTATAAATGTATTCCAAATTGTTAGACATGGACAAGATCACAGCTCATTATTGGGGCGGACAACTCACATGCTAGTGCCAAGGATAAGGACTGCATATCCCAGGGTTTGTCAAATGGTTCTAGATTGCTCATTTTAGATAGCTTCAATCCTTGAAGTAGACTTTCAGGTGGACCAAATTGATCTTCTGATTAACTGAATATGTATGATCAAGTCTGCATGGTGATCTTACCCACCTAGATGTAGTTCTGTTGCTAGTGCCATACCTTATGTATTTTTAGCCTCCAGCTACTGCACCTGAAGACTGTACGACTCCTAGAGATCATGAGTCAGTGCTACACAGATGTTTAAGAATGTTTAGGACCATTCCAAATGTCAGGAGATGCCCTCATCTTAGGCAACAGAACAAAGTGCTTAGTGTATCTTCAGACTACTACATGGATGTTAATAAAATATCTTAGACTTGAGCTGGACCCCACCCTTCTGACAATGTCACCATTTGAACTGCCCCTCTGAAATTTATACTGGCTGAAGTACATATGACATTGAAAGGAAAATATGCATTCTTTGAGTTGCTCCTGATGGATCATAGATGTTTTTACTGCAACAGCCACTTACACTGTGCAAAATTTTTTCTCACTAAGGTGATATAGGGAAGCACTGTTAAATCAGAATGTTCAGACAACTGAGAAAAATACCACAAAACCTAATTCCTTGTGATAAACTCACCTCTAGGCACAATATTAGTATCAATTTTGTGAATATAGCAATAGAATTAGATCCACTGAGGCTGATTTTATCCTCAGAGTAAAAACAGATTTAGGCCCAGAGAATTAAGGAAAAAGCCCCAGAGGACTCTGCTTTCTTCTCACAGTAAACTAATCAATGCCAAAGTGATTGTGGTCCAACTTTTACAACAAAATAACCAATTCTAAAAATTTTATTAGAATTATTACAGAAATATTTCTCTCCTCCTTCTTGCAGAAAAAAACCTGCTAATGCCAAGGAAAAGAGACACATAATACGTGAAAAAAATCTTTATATATTAGCTTTAGCACAGATTTCAAGAAAGGAGAATGTCCATCCAAAGGCTGAGTCCTCAAGCATAATACAAAAGATAGTGCATGGTAAAGTCGTTTCACAGCAGTGGCTGTAGCAGCAAATGTTGGAAGCTTGTTGAGAAACTGATCACTGACTTCACTTCTCTCTTTCAGCTTTTATTCGAGCTATGATGCCATTGCAAGCAGTACAGTTTGTTTTATAACCTAAAACAGGAGAAAAAGGATGGTTTCATCTTTCAAGTAATTTGATTAGGAACTGGCCAAGCTACACTTGGAATCTGCTTGAAACGAGCTCTTCACATCTTGCTGGATTAAACCCTCTGTGAAATTTGTACAGTGTGAAAAATTCCTTGCTGTCCCCCTGGTTTAGTGTGAATTTGTGCTGTTGGATGATGTTTGTGCTCTGATGATGACAGTAAATATCCAGGGAAGTTTCTTGTGCTGCGTGAAGCTCAGTGTGGTGGCACTGCAGGGCCAGGTGCAGCACAGCCCCACGGATGAGAGCAAACACCTTCTGGAAAGCACTGTTCACTCTCTCATCATTTTCATATCAGAGAAAAATGCATACTTTGTTTCTGCCTTTGGAAAAATACAGCCGCAGAAAGATGAACATGCCCATGTCTGATCTAAACCAAGCCAAGATTATTCAACATACGCATACGAAAGGATGAGGGATTGCTCCCCCCATAGCCCAGCTGAAAATGATAATGCAACAGCTACAAAAATGCTTTTCTGTGATTGAAATTTCACCATCCCTGTCAATATAAATCCTGGATTTTGATAAAGAAATATAAAATTAAATTTTTAAAATTGAATTTTGAAGAAGAAATTAATAATAATTTGTTTCTAAGCAGCATTTACATGCTTATGCAACTGATAATTTTAGAAACTAAAAAAAGCATTTTTCTGATTTTTTTTCTCTAAAACTGGGGCTTTGGCTTCTCCCCTCATGTTAACTATTCCAAAAGCAATTTCAAAACATTAATATACATTATAACACAAAAGCACACATAAAGTCAAGTCAGTTGTGTGTAAAGCAGTATCTACCAGGTCTAATTTTAAAAGCAGTTTGGCACCAGTGGCTTTTGTGGGTTTTCGTTACAGTAGTTAGCTGCATTATATCATTGACATCAAAACATCTCTAAAACATCGCTGTTTTTTTTCTTCTTCATATATTTTAATCCTTTGTTTATTTTCACAAATATGTAAATATAGATAACAAAGCCTTGTTAAAAAGCAGAACTTAAAAAACTACTATCATCAATATATCACACTTAGTTAGCGACAGAAGTTTCCAGACTGCTTGATTGTTATTACAGAATTTTTCCTTCATCTATCATAAAACTTTTCCTTCTGTACCTGACTAAAAAGGTTCCATTTCTCTTAACACCAGCTAGTGTTATTATTGCAATACTACTTCATGTAAATATTATGAGATCGAATTTTCTCAACCACTCCATTTCATAGACAATTTAATAGGTACTTCCTCTGAAACACGAAGGCCAAAAATAAACAGATTGAAAAAAAATTGTGAGTGCAACACTATTTTGGAGGTCAGAAGGGCAAACACTAGGTTGGAAGAGGAGGGGCAAGGGGAGAGCCAGAGAGGAAGGAATGTGAGTCTCTGTCTTGCAGCACTCTTGCCTCATGGGCTGTAGATTTGAGGGCATGACTACATTTGCCTTGATAATCTCACAGTGAAAAGCCAGAGGAAGCCACCTACTTCTGAATGTTGGGAAGGGTAAGACATGCGCTTGATGTCCATTCGGTTCTGTGCTATTTCATTAGTTTCTTCATCAAAATTGTGTGCTTGTTTTTCCCTTTGCTGCTCTCCTTTGCCTGGTCTTTTCTAAACAAAATGCAAATGCTGAGTTCAACTGCAGTTCTGAACACCAACAAAACCAACAACCTCCAAACAAACCAGCATTCAAAAACATGCAAAATTAGATGGATTGAGTTCTTAAGATCCTATACTGTGTAAAAAAAATGTCTAGAAGGTAAGTAAATTAGGAGAGAAAAGTTCAAGCATCTCTAAGGACATATATAATCCAAATTATTTTGTAAAAGCAAGAGGTGAATAAGAACAGATTTCCTACAAATTTTCATAAACTCATTTGTTACTGGAAAAATACATGACGATCTCTGCAGGATTCCAGCCAGAGACTTCTGACACATTACAACTGCAAGAAGGCTTGCTTTTTCAGATATTTAGCATTTCCCCAGTAAAACTAGTAGAAGTTCACAGCATTTTGAAGTAGCTATAAAATTCTCACTAATGTATAATGAGTCCCAGGGCTCAGGAGATTTTTGGATTTCTTGTTTGGTTTAGACTTCTTCAGTCAACGTGTTGCAACTTTAAAATTATAGTAATTTCACAATTATAAACCACAACTGATTATAAGCTGCACATCCGGGTGTTGGCAACATTTAGGTCTTCATCCATATATAAGCCGCACCTAATTATAAGCCACACTTTTGTTTGCAGCGAGGATGCTTGCACAACTTTCACAAAGTTGCCAATTAGTAACAGAATTGCGGGATCACGGAGTTTACTGGCTTGGCTCGGGCCGGGTGGGCTCGGATTGGCTCAGGGCTGTACGGGCTTGCATTTCCGGGTTGACAAATTTCTGAACCTCATCAATATATTGGCTGCACCCAATTATAAAGCGCACCAAAATTTTAGTTAAAATGATGCAGCTTATAATCGTGAAATTACTTTAACTGTCTAAACACCTTGAAAAAAAGGCACTTATTTATTAGCTCAAATATTTTCTCAAATGTTATAAAGAAGCTCCTGGAAACCAGTTTAATTAAGGAAGAAAGTTTATCTGAAAAGAGATCTCACATCCATATTCATCAACCTGTATGTGTACAGGTAAGAGAAGCAGCACAGCTGAGATCCACTCAGTGTTACTACAAACTCACCACAGTATTGCATAGTATAAATGGGTTATCTGTATCAGGTGATGATTAAGCATATTTCAACATGACAATTTGAAATTAGTCAACCAATGGCATTCTTTACTGTGGTTTGGACCTTTGCAAAATGATAATTTTCTCTATATAATAAAAAAAGCCAATATTTACATGTCAGAGTTATTTTCCACCTAAGGAGAAGTCTGTTCTTTTATTATTCAAGAGTAAACAAGATTTAATTTTCTGTAAAAGCTAAAAAAGAATTCTTAGGCAACCAAAAATTACTTTATGGAGATTAAAGAACTGGTGCTTAGGCAGACAGGTACAAGTCAGGTGTTTTAGATCTGGTTGCCTATTATCTCCCCTTTTTTTCACCAGATTCTTCAAAAGCTGATATGTGGTCCATGTCTACAAAAACTAGTTCAGCTGTTTATTACTTTCACCTTTTAAATTAAGTACCTTTTGTGTAAATCCCTTAATTGGTAGAATCTAAGGTTCTGAAAATGGTAAATTATGGCTATATGTGTGCTGAGGATGAAGCTTTGCTTCCTTCAGAACTTGCTGACAGAATAGAAGAAGCAAATCCAAAGACAAAAAGATGTCAAGGGATGAGAACAGATAAGCTGGACTGATTGAACAGACATGGTGATTCCAAGAGGAATGTTCTGAGGAAGCTATCCACAAGGCATTGAACTCTGCCATAAGTATTTTAGCTTAACATGTGAAAGGAAGATGCAAGGATGGGCTTATGAGCCCTCCTAAATGAAAACTGAAATTAAATCAGTGATCAGTATTTCATCTCTTACTTGAAAGCATTAAGATTTCTGCAGGAGGTCTCATAATATTTCCAGGATGTGGCTAGTGCATGGTGTGCACAGGCATTCCTCTCTGCATGTGCCTGATGACCAGTGTGAGCCCATGCACCAGTTCATTTCTGTGCCTTTGGCTCTGGTATGGATTCAGCAATGCTTTTGCTGCCAAGGCCACCTTTCTGATCTCCTGCCAAGACCCATGGGCTTTTTTTGCACTCTCTCTGAGTGACACCATCATTATCATCAGTTTTAGAAACACAGTAGTCAGATCATTGATACCAAGTTCTTGAACTAAACACTTGGTAATAATTCCCTAGCAAAAATCCTCCAAAAATTTACAGCCAAAAAACATTCTATAAAACTTTACCAGTGTGTGTGTCCAGGATTCCTCCTTTTTTTCACTTTCTACTTGGAATAGGCATGGAGCCATGCTGGCAGGCCACAAGTGACAGCAAAGGAAATAAATGTCAAACCCAAGTAGCCAGAGTGTCTCTGACCCTCACACCTATCCAAAGGCTGATGCAGAAGAAGGTCCTTTACCACCACAAACAGCATGTGTGTGTCAAAGAGGGAGATTCAATTCCCCTGCTCTCACTGTCTGATGTCTCTGGCCATGGAATAGATTGATGAACAACCTGTTTCATCGGTGTGCTTTGGTATCTATCTTATCCTACCACTGTGATGCAGAGATGGGCTGAAACTCATTGCAGGTGTGCTGTGGTATCAGAGAATGTTATGTGACAATGGCAGTCCAGGAGCTGAATATATTGAAAACACTTTGCAGAAGTTTTAATCCATAAAGGCTCTCTTTTATCTCAGAAACTGGCTCCATGCCTCTCTAGCCATGTTTATGCTGTGGAAGTTTGTAAAGGACTTCATTGCTTCCAGGCAGCTTTAGGATTCAACACTCAGATGTATAGATCCATAGCTGCAGGCAGGTGCAATGTTACCAGAAGATCTAAAAACCCTTTAAACTCTGCAATAAGTTTCAACTCTCATCTCTCATGATTCTGGCATTGCTCTATTTCCCACATGGCATTACAGCTTCTCCCTGATCCTTCAGGAGAAACTCACCTCCTGGATGGATGGTTCCAGTTCTGCTCTGTGCCAGGGGGCTGGAGGGAGGTCACAGAAGGATGAGAATGAAAGCAGGGAAGGACAGCAGTAGTTCAGCTGAGGCTGCAGTGGAGGACCTGGATCTGGGGCCTCTGAACCTCACTGTTGGGGTGTCTGGCAGCACCCAGTCCTGGCCATGGTGCCACAGCCAGCAGGTAGATGGCATGGGGTGAGCCCTGTTCCCCCAGTCAATCTGGTGCTTTCGACGTCTCAGGTACCTGCCAGGGCTGGCCTTGGGTGCTGGAGTTAATGATACATGGAACACTGAATGAAAAATGATAGTTTCTTAGAGAAAAATCTGGCTAAGTCTGGACTATCCACACCTGTCAAGGTGTGATGGAGGGAGGGGCAGTGTGCTCCCACCCACCCAGCTGGGGAGCAGAGGGTTGGTTGCATTGCCCAGAGACTTGCACAGACTGGACTATGATTCCTGAATTTACTTTCACCACCACTTTAAGCCTAAAAGCAAGAACAGCTGTTAGCATGGATCCATCTAGAAGACAGATGAAAACAAAAGTCTGTCCCATGGGGCTCTTGAAGCGTAGTAAATAAATTGGTGTTATAATAAGTGAGAGGTCCTCTGAGAGCTTCCAGCATATGGAGAAGGTTAAGGAGAACTTCTGTAGAGAGAAGTTCTTAAGAAAAGAGAAGTCAGTTCTGCAATACAATTCTTTGAACCAATATTAGCAGGACTAAGGGGTTCATATGAAATCTTCAACCCCAAGCCACCATTTTGAAGGTATTAATTTTTTTCCCCAACCACCTAGAGATCTGTAATTGCAGTGCTGATGGTTGCATTAACCTTCTACTAACACAATCTTACTAATGTTATTCAAAATGCTATGTAAACTTCAGCTTACTGTAGTGTACTTTTTTTCTGTATTTTATCCTATAACTTTATAGTGTACTGCAGTCAAGAATGGGAAATACAGCCTATATACTGCCAAAATCAAGAGAACAAGCTTAGGCTAATGCATGCTTAAACAATAATTTTAAACATAGGAGCCATCAACAAAAATGCCAGAAATGTGGTCTAATCTCCATGCTTGAACAGTTAAAAAATCTTTAAAGAAAATATATATTTCTCGTAAAAAACGAGAGTCTTTCTTTTCTTTATGTTTGGTTTGACCAAAGACTCAAGCATACAACAGATTATGAATTGCAGCTAGAAGGAAACCCCTGTGTCAAAACCTGCACTAGTAGAAAGAGATACAACAGGGAATGGCTGTGTGGGAAATGCAGTATTTCTATTGGGTTTTATTGGCTTCAGTCACCACTCAACAAATACAAACCATTAACGAGAATTTTCAGTTTGCAAATGACTATATACATGAACTTAATGAGTATCAATAACTAATTATTAATTAATTAATATTAGACACAAGTTTTTAAAGGAGAGGAAACAAAAATGAGAAAAAAAGATTAAATTACATACCTTAATGGTATACAGAGAGATTATGCCAACAACTGACTTCAAATACCCATCCTTTGATTGTGCTTTGCCAGACTGCTCCCCTTTTTCATTCCTTCCGTTCAGAAAGGGATACAGTGCCAGGCCACTGTCATGGGAAATGTACAGGAGCTGGACTGAAAGGAATATACAAAACTGGACTATGGGTTCATCAGTCACGTGGGCAAAGCAAATGTAACCATGGAAAAATAAATAAACCTGAGAAGTTTGGCTTAGAAGGAAAGGGATGTGAACAATCTACAACCGAATAAGTGTTGGGAACCTGCCCCATAGGAAATACCTAGATTTAATTTATGCAAAGCCCTTGCAAACAAAGAGCCAGTCCTGTCTGCCTTGGACACAGAAAATGTGAGCACACAGCATGAGACAGTAAGTGCTCGCACTGGCTATGCTGTGTCAGCATGGCCCTGGATCACATCTCTCCAAACAGGCAGCAGTCCTAAGGACAAGGGTCACAGGGGACGGGGAAGGTGCTTCATTGCTGTCGTCACTAAAACTCAAATGAATGTCAGGACGTGTTCATTAGCCTTTTGGAAGGAAAGGCAGGTATCACTAGATTTTAGTGATGCAAAATAAAGAAAGGAAAGGACAATTAGCCTTCCCTCATAAAGCTCCTGAAAAGGTCTGCGCAGTGTTTCCTCCTAAAATGTCTGCTATTCTTTGTGGGCTTCTTTTTAGGAGGATATATTTAATAGTGACAAAGTATTAAGATGGTCGCTTAATACAAATGTTTGTCTTTTTTGACAGCAATTTATCAAATGAAAACACAAAGAATATGCATACATGCATCTAGAAGTTATTGCCTTTATGATTACTACTAGCATTATTTATTATTATTATTATCAATACTACTTATCACTACTGCAATTGCTACTATTTGTAGTCTAAGTGAGCTTTGTTTACACTGACACTGCTTTTCCTTAAGTTTATCATTCTGATTTTCTGTCTGTGGAAAGGGGAAATGGGTACAGTACTGATAGTGGTTAATGCATCTACCAGTGCTGTTTTACTCTCATTGTGTTTCCTGTGATACTAGTCCAGGGTTTGTGCCATTTTTCAGCTTGAAAAATGTGCTGCCTGGTAGATCTCACCACATAAGCCACAACCATCAACATTTCTCAGCTCTGTCATTGAAAGCAATGCAATCCTGGCATAAGATCACAAACTGTGCTTAAGCAAAATAAATTCTTTGTGCTTCCATTTTCCATGGTTCTGGCCAAGAAAGAGTTTTGTGAACTCTTCTTCCCTGCTCTGATTTAATTTTGGTGCTCTATTTTTCCTTATTCCTGTAGCAATATTACTTCAAATTCTATTTTGTTACAGCTTTGGTCAACCTCACTCTGGATCATCTCTTTCTTCAGTCTTATGTTTGCTGTGCCCTAAATGCCCCTATTAGCTTCCTTACAATAATAATTTTCTGTGCTATTTTCACATACTCATCACCTGTAAACTTTTTACATGCTCCTTCTTGTAGTTGCAGCAAGTTCCTACTATGTTTTATCCAGAAGCTTTTAGTTGTTTTCTCTAACAACTTTAGGTAAACACTACTGCATGCCCAGCCTTTAAATTGCACTAAAATTGAGAAAAAGGTTAATTTGCTTCTTTGTTCAGTCACAGATAATCCTGTTTCTAGCACAATTCCAAGACACAAGGCTAAAGATAGAAAAACCAGAGGAAGAGCTGGACATGTGTTTCTAAAAATACAGCATAATACATTTAATTTGTATTGGGGGATTATTTATTTCAATTTGTAAGATAAACCTCAGTGCTATGGAAAACTGAGTTAATTTATCTCCATACTAGCTATGATTTTCTGATTTTGTGAAAGACAGGAAGAACCTAAATTCTGACCTGAGTGTAACATCAAAGTAACTACACTGGCTTTCTGCTTTGTATACATAATTTGGCTTTCAAGTTTTCATTAATCACTTTATTTTTGTTACTGAGCAACAAGCTCATATCAGTGTCCAAAATGATTATGTGAATCTATGAATGGTAATGGTGTGGTAGAATAATGGTACAAAAAAAAGAAGGGCCAGTTTTCCATCAGCTTTATAACCACTGTAAAAGTTGAAGTAAAGTGCTGAGAAGTGTTACAATTCCTCAAATAGCTTAAGCCAAGAACTTTTAAGAATAGATATCCAAAAATAGCAGTGTAGTAAATTTTGTACAGAGTTTTAACAGACTTTCTGTTCACTCCTAACTACAGAAGAGCATGTGTTATAATTATCCTCTAACTCTCTAAAAGGAAATGGGAAAATCTAAGCTACCAGCCACCAAAAGCGCAAACAGTATTTTTAGAGGCCTAAAATATAACTAAAGGAGAAGGAATGAAAGCAGCACTGGAAAGCAAGTATGCATAACTGTGTGATACTTTAACATTTTCTGGCATAAGCAGTTTAGACAAGGTTAATTTCTGGGTATGCTGCATAGGAGGATCATATACATATGAAATGGCCTTCTGATAATTGAAATCAGTGTAAAACCATGGGCATTCTTGAATATCTTTATGAAAAAAAAAATGTAAAACCCTTGCAAATTCTTCAAGTGCTCTACCATATCAGCAGTGCCTTCAGCATCTAATGAGTAAGAATCTATCATCCATGAATTGTAGATTGTGTAAAAGAACTAACACTTTTGCAGCAGGCTCCATCTCTAGCAGGGAGGTTCTGAAGCTGCTAAAGCAGGTTCAACACAAATATATTGTGCTTTTCTAAAAGCAGCCCCATGCCCTACAAGACCGCATCCTCAGAGGCACGCTTACACATTATACATCAAAGAGCTAATCAAGCCACTAATCTCACGCTGTGTTGCTTGCTTCCTGTTGAAAGCCTGAGTAAACAGCAGTATGTGCTCAGCTGCAGCCCATTAGCTGGAGTCCCAGACATTTCTCCAGCTTGAAGACCAAGTACTTAAGTGAACAACTGATAGTTGCTGTATAATTAAAAGATTGTTATTTTTAAGTTCTTTGCATAAACCTCCCTCTAAGATGAGGGCTGGTGCCAGACACAGTGACAAAGATCATGCATTACCTAAACAAATATGATGTGATAACCTCATCTAAAGACTGCCCTGTTTGTTGTCAGTGAAGAATGGGGCACATGGCCATTTAGCAGACCTAGTGGTTAAAAAGATCATGAGCTTTGAAGACTGATATTCTGCTTTACTTTTTGGAAGGATGATAATCTGTATAATGGGAGGAAGTATTCACACAGGTAATCACCTTGGGTATTGTGTTGTGCAGAGAGAAAGAGAGATTCTCTGAACTGCTCTTTGAGAAAGCTTATTTTTCTCTTTTCAGTCTAGGAGTGGAGCCTAGAGAAGTTTAGATACCCAGGTAGATGCCTAGGGTAAGCAAGTGTGATGACACCAAACAAATAGGCATACACAAAATCTTAAACCACAAAACAGTGCAAATGTTCTGCCCATTAACTGCAATCATTGGAGGCAATTTTGGTGGCCCTTAGCCCATTCTGTCAGCACAGCCAGAGCAAAACATCAAGGTGAAAAAGTAGTCCCCAGGGTTTCTTGAACAAGAAATATTGTTTAAAAAGGAAAAAAAAACACCTCAAACATTTCTCTGACCATGAATATACTCCAAAACTCTCAGAAACACAGAATTAAAAAAATTAAACAGAAAAAAAATCCACATTAGTGCATTTATGGACTTTGGGTTTTGCTACTCTTATTAAGGGGCCAGAAGTAAAATTTCTATTGATGTTGGTGTGACATATTTGTGTCACGTATTTAGAACTTATGTACAAAGACACAACCAGGAAAGTCAAGCTACATGTAGCTACAAAAGTGCATCACCATAAGCCCTACTATTCAAAATGAAAGGGACATAGTGGGGACTATTCAGGCAAAGTGATTTAATGTGTTCTGAATTCATTCTTTCGTTTAAATTGACTTAACTTTCCTCAACATGCTTATGTACACAAAACCAATGCTTCTTCAAATTTACCAAAAATAAAAATCTGCAATCAATTAACTCATCTTTCATTTTGTCATCACTTAGACAATGAAGTTGAATAGGTTTCTATAGTGCCTTGTTTCTGTGTCCCTTGAGGTCTGCCTGCACCAGAATGGTTAGGAAAGTTAAGCTGAATTAACTAAACATGCAAAATAAACATGCAGCAGTAAAAATGTATTAATCCCTAAGGCACAGTCCTCATTCACAAACAAAGCTGTCTTAATTCTTCACTACTTTAACTCTCAAAAGGAGCATCTAAACAAGGCTTTTGTGCACTTAAACTAATTCACATTCACTTAACACCTTTACTTAACATCCTCCTGTGACAAAGCAATGCCAGCAAAGTCTTTAGCATAAACACTTTCAGGAACAAAAACATCTTTACTGCCGGTAGAGTTTATTTCACTTTGGGAGCAGGCTATTCTCAGAGCAGAACTCTTCTTTTGCCAGAGGAAGTCTCATCTCCATTCAGACAGCTTGGTGGTAAATGCTATTAAAAAAACAAACAACCACCTTCCAAATAGCAGACAAACATATTTAAGATATTTAAGGCTATTCATGAAAGCTTCTAAAAAATGTAGGTGTATTATTTTCCCGCTTCACACAATAACATATGGAAAAATATTTCTAGGTTTAATCTTTGAAGCAACAAGCACTTCTGGTTTTACAATTTATTTTGTTTTTATAAATACTTTCAAACAATTTGCTAGTTATTAAATGTTATTGCCTTGTAGTGCTCATCACAATGTTAGACAATGCCTCTATTCAACACTTTTGTGTAACAATTCAAACATTTATCAGCCCCCTAAGCAGATACAGCTTCCTGCAGTAGCCGAGTCTATTGTTCAGCTCTTCAGTACAACTAAAGCTATGCTGGTTATAGTACTCAGGTTAAATTACAGCCCTTTGCTAGTGCATTTGTATTTCTTTTCGTTATGTTTCCAGAGCATTTATTGTAGCCGTCACTGTGAAGTGCTAGTAGAAACTCAGTCTTTTTGCTGATTTTTATTGCAAATATTTTCATTGAATCATGCAGGATACAGAACACCAGAAGCAGAACTGGAAAGAGGAGAGGAGCGGAGAGGAGAGGAGAGGAGAGGAGAGGAGAGGAGAGGA
>PYHW01010164.1:661302-685635 GCA_013186435.1 Turdus rufiventris
GAGGAGAGGAGAGGAGAGGAGAGGAGAGGAGAACTAGTAACTGTGATGGCAACTGCCCTACAGCAGAGGACGAAAGAAGTAGGGATGGAATGGACAGAGCTAGAGGCAAATGGGAGGAAGGAGGTGGAAGGATTCTCTCCTAAGGACACCCTAAGCAGCTGCCCAGAAGGAAGTATGAGAAGATGTGATAATCCTCATAGTCCTGCTTCTGGGCAGATTGCTTAGCTTGGGGCACAGCAGCAGCAAGTTTTTGCTGGGGGCTGGGCAGGATCTAACTTCAAACCTGAATGGCCATACACAACATTTCAAAATTTTTAAGTCAGCTATCCATGCTCATTGGTGTAACTTGGAAGCTCTGCTGTGGGTGCTTCTTGATTAGAAGTAAGCTGACAATGTAATTTGGGATGCCATCCATAATTCCTACTGGGTATGGTCTTGTCTGAACATTTGCATTGGTTTTATTTCCATTTGAAAGATAGAAACAGATCTCTCTTAACATCAACAGAAACTCTATGGAGTGTGCAGCTTGCAGCTGTGGGTTTCATAGAAGCTGCTCAGGAGAGCTCCTAAAAATGAGCCTAACACCCAGCTGGCCAGGGGATATGTCTGTATTTAGCATAAGATGGGATTCTTTACACAGGACAACACATTGGTATATAAACAACTGGTGAAATCATGCCTAGACTTAGAAATGGTTCAGGTTCTTACTATTAATACACCTGTTTTACACATGGGTGTGTTTGAGCCGCCACAATAGGGTCAGTAACAGATGAGGTATCCCTACAGAACAAGAAAACAAAACCCAGAAGAACTAAGACTGTAGATAAATGAGCTATAAATTATATGAGCAAAAATAAATATTAATAAAATTATATATTAAACCATGAGATATGTCAGAGTTTTATTGTTATTTTAATATATAGCTATGTTGCTTTCAAATGTATAGCACCAGTGATTGGTTCAATTTCCTAGACACTGTTATATTTTGATCTGCATTTTATCTTTAAACAACTTGAAACCTTAGCCTATTTGAAAATTAAGTTAATCTGTGACTTTCTTGCAAAAGCTTGCAAAGAGTGTCTTCTGACACCTACTGCTTGCCTCTGTATTGTGGCAAGTATGAAAAAGAGTCACCTACATTCCCCTATTGATGCTGTGATTCAAAGAACAAAACTTCTGTATATTGCTTGCTCAATGTGGACATGGCAGTGGCCTTTGAAAACATTTAACTGGGGTGCAGTAGGAGCAGAGGCTGTAAAATTAAAGTTAATGAAAATTACTTCAACAGAACAGAACAGAACACTGTGTTATATTTGTGCTCAAGCATATTGTATGAATGAATCAGATATTGTCAAAGTGGGAGGATCAGCCTTCTGCAAAGTGGAACTGTTTCTTCAAAAAAAGACTGCATTGTGCAAAATTATGGAAGAGTTAAAAGTATTATAGCTGCTTTTCTCCTACTATTTATATATAAAGCTAAAGTATTACTTGGCACAAATGTATTAACAAGTTCCTTAAAGAGATACTGGAATGTTTACTGGTCTGGAGGGACTGACATTTTTCCAGTTTGCTATTCCTTTTAAATTGTTTTATTTTCCATTAGCTATAAAATCCTTATGTTTTAACAACACTGAGAACAGGAAGGGGTATTTTCACAAAAAAGGCAGCTGAAAATGAGCAGCACAGCATGAAGTCTTTCCCTTTGACTTTCTTAATTGCTCAAAAATTAATTTTCATGACCCTTTACACAATCAATGAATTTGGCCTCATGAAAAATTCTTTTTGTTGACAATGCTCATTCTTGTTTTCCTTACTTTTTTATACTTTCACAGCAAAATTCCTTTTCCAATTCTTTTGGGGACAAACTCCCAAATCAGCTGAGAAAAACTTGAAAATACTGAAATGCTGTGATTTCTCCTCTACCTGAAATCTTGCACTGTCCCATTTTCTCAATAACATTATACAGAGACATTACATAAAGTGTTGCGACCCTGTGCTCACAGTGTAAGCAATGAATGTGTCTGAAGATGAAAAATTAAGCCAGCTCATGACATGTATTGTCTGCTCCCTCTCATGAAAAGTTTGTCCTCATTCTAACCGCAGTTTGCTTTTCAAAAGCATCTATTACAGCTTCAACTCTTTCCCTCTTTCCTCCACTCTCTGCAGGAATTCCTTTAACACCAGTTTGTATCTCAACAGCTGAACCAGAGGCTCCCAAGGTCAGGGTCATGCTCAGCTATCACAAAACCAAGTCACTGTAAACTTGGTTAAAGGAGTATGGCAGAAAATACTGCACAAGATTATCTCCCACATATTTTTGAAAGATGTCTGAATTGTAATCAAATATGCATACACAAAGAGAATGAAGCATGGTAATAAAAAGGGTAAATTTGCCTGAAATCATTCTCTGTGTGAGAGTTACAGTCTTTCAATTGTGGCTCCTGTGCAACTACAGCTTTCTGATTTCAAATTCTATTTTACATTAAAAAATAACCAATCACTTCTTAAAATAAATTTTAAAATATATAGAGATGTTCAGTTCTCTTCTTATTGTATCTTGTGGCCAGAAGCTTTCACATGGTGTGCTGTCCACATTTCTCCACTCAGCAGCTACCAGTAGATGGGGTTTAACAAAAAAAATATTTTTCATAGTTAGAGGGTATGAGTTATAGATTTGCTTCTGAGTCATGTTGGACCAAATGCATAGCAAATGAATTCAAAGGTGCCATGTATGTGACCTCAAACTTTCCCAGTGCTTTTCTTGATAATACAAATTTTAAGGTTTTGTAAGTTGAAACAGAAATACAGTCAAAACCCAATTTAGCATGCAGAGGAGTATGAGTTGCACAGCACGGCTATGGCAATGCCAATACTCTCAGGATACTGAAAAATATTCTTCTGCACAGAATTGCAGTGCATGAATCAAATGAGAGGAGATTACTTCTCTCATGTTTCTAAACCTTAAAAAATGAACATACTAAAGGTCAGTTTTAAGTCCGAATGAAATTTTGGATTAAATTAATTTTAGTTCCTGTTCTATTGAAATTTCAGCAGAGATCCCTAATCATTAGCTATTTAAGTGGAAACAAAAACCTTATTTAATGGTTAAGAGGAATTGATTTTCAAGAGCAAGTTCCCATTAGTCTTCCATACTGCATGCACACATGTGTTTTCTTGGTAGTCACAAGATACCTCTGAAGCCTGAGAAACTTCCCATTTTGGACTTGAAGACTAAAACTAGAACCCAAAATTAAAAAAAAAAATGTTTGGTATCTCTCTTTTGAAGATCAAGGATCTTTGAGGGTTTGTACAATTTTAGAAAGCCTAGGCCCAAGTTTATCAGTGGCATAACTGCAGATTTCTGAATTTCATGGAGTTATTGGCGGGATAAATCTGTCCCCAGGTAACTTGTAACTAGATGAATTAATATTACTGCATGAGAGTAAATATACATGGTATTATATTCACTCTCTTTGGGTTTAGGTTAATTTTCTTTCTCATTTATACATTTGGAACCTATGAAAAATCTCTTAATAGGGTGTATATTAATTTTCTCATATGCATATATATTTATATATACTCAATCTTGTTGAAAATAGTATTAATTAGTAGAGATGTAATTGCTAAAGCCAATGTCCTATTGGAAAGATGAGGCTGCAGAAGGAAGGTAATGGTCTGTATTTTTCAGGTTGATTTAAATGTAATAAGCTAATATTGCTATTCCCATTAAGACCTTTGAAAATGTAATTAAATGCTCAAATAACTACTAACATGATTAAATAAAGAACAGGGTAGGTTATTCACTGAGCTTATTAAAGACATTTCATATTCTGTCCTGCTCAATAATAAATCACAGTGAATTTTTTTAGAGCGTATACAAGCAAGCAATTTTACCATTATCCTGTCCAGTAGAACGTTAGTGCTGGAATGCTATTCCATTTTAAAAACCATGTCAGTTATACCTGTGTCATAGTTTTGTTTGTTTTGTTCCTATCAGGTCTTTATTTCTCTAAAGAGAATGCAGTAGAGGGAACTCTTTTTAAAATGCCTTCAATCTAATTGAACAACATATTCCCTGAGTTTGGTCTGGTATGCACAGAAGCAAAAAGATTTTGTGGAATAAACTTACGCATAATTAAAAACATATTGCACTATTATAGTGATTACTAAATAAACTTTCTTCGGCACCTTTTTTTTTTCCTCTTCCATGATGGTCCATACTGCCATCAAATTACCTTCCAAGCTATTTTCCCTACAAACCTCACACAAATGAGATCACTTCGCTTCTGTTTACTGTTGCTCTGTTTACACATTTACTGATATAGAAATATATAATTATATGGTAGAGTAAGCATCCCCATACATGTATGTGATATGTGATATTGCATGCATTTATGCATGTGTCTACATATGTTATCTATACTACAGACATATAAATATGTGTTTATATAGGTATGAATGTTATAACACGCAAAACCATGCATTACGTGACTATATGTGCATAAATATTTAGTGATTTTGTCTCATATTGCATCACTTCTCCACAATGACCTCCACAGCCTTTTCAGAGTTCTGTTCTTCAGGATACAAATTTCTACAACTACAGCTCAAATTCCTTATCTAGACTTGTACTTGCTTTTATAAGGATGAGCACATTTTCGAACACAAAGTGTTGTGTGATTTAATCACTATTTACCACATCAGTATGTGTTATCTACAAATTCTACCAGCAGACTGGGGCTTTTTTCCTGTTTGTTTTCTTCCAGATATTGGAAAAGCATAAACATTACTTCTGGAGTCTCTTCTATCACCACTAGTAATATCGTGACTCAGCTGTGAGTCTCCATGGAAAACTTCAAAGAGAGGTTTATCAGACAAATTATTCTTGAGCCCTATTCTTTCAACTAAAGCACTCATGAGTAGTCCATCTTTTGTCCAGGACTGGAATCAAGATAGCTGGTTTCCAGTCACAGCTGGCTCTTCCCACTTGAACTTTTCAAGCAGAGCTACATCAGATTCCTTTGCACTTACACTAAATTCTACAAAATTGTGAGGAAATGCAACCAACATGATAGAAACCTGTCTCCCTTTTGTGGATGTGGACCAAGACAGCAAGGTCTGTGAAGGAATAGTACTTATCCTCCATAGATACTGTGTCAGATTTTATGCAACAGATACGTATCCCCCTTCCAAATACCTAGCAAATATTTATTAAACACATTTGTTCTTTTTTGGCAACATGGCCAATGCATTTCCGTCCCATAATAGGCCTAAACAACTTTTCAAGTAAGAAATACTGTTTTAAACTTAAAAACCCCACCAAAATGCCTAGAATAGTTTCACTTCATCAGAATAGCTTTCTTGTGTATCTTTGACTTCTCTTATCAACAGTCCATGCTTTACAACTCTACTAAATGAACAAACAGATGTAGCAATCCATATAAATTGGATTTTCTTCCAGCAGTTTTGAAGAGAGATTCAGCAGTTTTGACTGTGCTGTAGATGGACCTAATCATTGCTTAGATATGTTTGAGCTTTTGCAGTGCTTATTTCCACTTTCGGGGCAGCATATTGAAGACATCTCCTTCCTCACTTTCTAAATACATGTTGTGATAATGCAAACCCCAACATTTAGTAATGCTCATTTCTGTGCACTTGCATGGAATGGTCCTGTCTACCCACATAAGCTACCCAGCGTCATTCCACCACAGTCTGCAAGTCATGTGGTAGATAAGAGCATGCAGGCACTCACATGAATGAAACAGCACTAAATGGCTGCTCAAGGCCAGCAACTGAGATGTTTACAGCCAGGGATATCTTGTGACTCTTGGCCTTCCATGATGTGTGCAAGCTTTCTTGCCCTAAAATTCTTGCATTTCACTGCCTATGCTAATGGAATTTAGACTTTTATCTAGATGCTTGCTTTAAGGAATATATTCAGCTCTTATATTCTTTTCTTTTAATAAAATTCATATCTTCATCATTCTCCTAGGTTTTGACCTTGGTGCTGTGTATTCTGAATTTGATTAAAGGAAATGAAAATTCCTATGCCAGAGACACATTAAGATATCTCCTACCTCTTTACTGCATTGATTAAAAATGCTTATTTTGAAAACTAGAGATTGATATAAAATTGAATTTTCAAAAAATCTTCAAGGATTTCAAGGAAAACAGAATATCAGTTGAAATAACAGCCATTCAGTAAGGCTGGTAACTGCAGGTATTTCAAAAGCAGAGGTAAGAGACATAGGAGGTTCAGACTATTTCTTAGAGTCAGGCTAAATTAGCTGTAATGGACTTTTCATTATAAAAACTACTCAATTATTTTCAACAATTTGTTTTGTGTTCCCATGCTATATTAAAACTGTGCGAAGGTAACTCGATTCACGCTACAGTTTTGCTCTATAATAGTTATTTTCTCCCACAGATAAATCCTTGTTCTGTCTGCACTTGCCATTCATTATGAAATCCATTATGTTGAATGGATGTATTGACATGCACTCATCTCACCGTAATCTTGACAGACCACAGCAGGCTGAGGAGAGGATATCTTGAAAAAAACATTAATATACCTGGGACCATACTCTCCTTCTGGCTCACACGGGGGATGTGTAGGTGTCTTGATTATTAACAAAAGACTGTCTGCACTGGCATCCTTCATGACTAAACCAAATTTTTGAGAAGTCACCTACTAGAAAATCTAGAAAACTTGCCTGTATCTACTGATCTACCAGGTATGAAAGAAAAAAATGCATGGGTTTAAAAGAAAATTCTGCTAAACAGCCCTTAGCTGAGCTCTAGGGGAATGGCAGTTCTACCTGTGTGTACTGCTCAATTAGCTTTCCAGAGGGTAAATCTTCTGTTCCTGCATGTTATAGCTCCCAAAGAAATAACTGGCAATTTCCAGTTGTGACAGTTTAACACAGAGAATTGTACAACTTACTTAGGAACTCCAGCTTGACCCAATCACAGAAAAAATATTTTTGATGATGGTGACCTAAATATCCTATGAGCAGTACTAGCTAGGCAAACAATTATTTCTGAAAGTGCAACTGTCCATTCCCATACTGAACAAGAATGAATAAAATATTTCAAACTTAGAGTAATATCCATGGGTTAATGACATCTTTAGAACTGGAAAAACAATAAATCAAAGAATGGCTTATCATAAAGAAAATAAAAATACAAAAAAAACCCCAAAATCCTTCAGCTTTATAGAACATATACTTTATGATAATTTATTAATTGTATTTGAGCAGAATTCAGTGATAAATCTTTATATATACAAGCAAAACTGTATAGTTTGATAAGAAATAACAGTTGAAAAAATGGTGGAAAAATAGTATTGGGAAGTAGTGAGTGGAATATGGAGTTGAGCACTAAAATATAGCGGTTTTTTCATATTAATGAAATGATCAGCAAGCAGGGTAGTGCTCAAGTTTTTATCTATTCAATAGGACTATTGCTTCAAACCAACATTCAGCATCTTCAGTTTGGGGGTTTGTTTGGCTGTAGGGTCTGTGAGCTTCCTTCCTGCACATGAAAGCCAAATACTTTTCAAACAAATTTCTACACTTCTCTTTTGAGATTCAGAGCACACAAATGTGCCAGAGCCACTCCACTGACTGAGACACACTAACAAGCAAGCCCTGTGAATATCTATTCACAGCCACAAGTAAAATCTGAAGCTCCCCTCTCTTGCCTCTCATGCATCAGCTGGGTGCAGTTACATTTCTTCTTCAGACTGCTTTTCATTGACCACTTTATTAAAGCAAGGGCAGATCTATTTCTGCAATCCCCCTTGGAACTAAAGATATATTTTAGCTCTAAGGTAGGACCTTTGTTGCAGTTTCCAGTCAGACGTCCTTTGTAAACACAATATAGCCTTGATTTTGAAGTGGAAGTGAGAACTAAGAACCATATGTTCCAAATCTGGAACATTTTTTCCTCTCAATAAACATGAAAAATCTCAATTCTCTCTAGTACTCACATACATGTATTTAAATAACTAAATAATGAAAACCAGGGCCTTGGACAGCAGCTGACCATTCATCGCTGACACTTGGTATCAAATGAATCCATAAACAGATCTTTTTTCTCATTAAATGCTTTTAAATATAGTTTGTCATAGAAAAGCACAAGTGATTCAAGGACAAAACATCCTCCTCTGCCTATTGTTTCTGCTGATGGATTTGTGTATTTCCCCAAAACCAAACATATTTCATTTATGCCTAAGAAATATTTGCACCAAGATAAAAATCCCACAAGAATTTTCTTGCTTTTCGTTTTGTACTTTAAAACTGATTTTAAAAATTGTCTTCTGTTCTTCTGTTTCTGCTGAAACACAGTGTTCTGTAGTATTCCACTTCAAGACAAGCCACTTGTGTTACACTGCAATCTCTTTTCGTCACAGAAAACTGTAAAATCATTGATTAGCATGTCTGGCACGAAGCTGATGTTACGGATTTTCTTTCCTTTACTTCACAAAAACCAGCCCTTGCACAGCTCTAGTGTTTCTCCCTCTTCCTTCTGTCCTGTAACACCTCATAGCACACCAGTCTGTATGGCCTTGGCCACCTAAGCTCTCCTCTGGCTTCAGTTAGTCCCAGCCAGTTGAAGCCAACTTTTGTTCTCATTAAAAAACTGTTGAAAGACACAGGACATGAGAGCAAAGAGAAAAATCATGAATAAAATATGTGGAAGCTGGACAGAAATGTTGGCATGGCTCTGATTTGATGCATCTGTTAAGCATCAGGTATAAACAACATAAATCAGATGGACCTAGTGAGTAAGGTACATAATGGACACTCCTGTGTGAAGTTTGTAGTTGTCATTAAAAGAAAGCACCTGCAGATTTTCTGCAGTGTTTTGCTACCAGGTTTCCTAATACCCTAGGGCATATCCAATTCTTCTGTTTCCATGCCTTCATCTATCAAGACAGAATAACAGCACACACAGTGAGAACTAAGTTATACACACTCTGGAGCCCTTGGGTAGGAGTTCAGGATTGCTAGTCATAATATATATACAAAATGAGACCTTCCCAAATTACTCAGTTCATAAATCTTAATTTTACTTCATCAGCTCCAGACAGGCTGCTTTTTCCCTCTCCTCTCTAAGATACCACATACACAGAGTCTGTGAATGCAGCTTGTCTCAGTCACTACAGTAAATGTCTCCTGCCAAATCCCAGCCCAGAATCAAAAGCCCAAGTACAAAATGACCTGTGAGGTCTTGTGAAGTCTATTTTGAAAACTCTTCAGTCCATGTGGGTTTAGAATAAATGAATTAAAGCTACCATGGGTGTATTTATATTAACATTAATATCACTTTTCTCGGCACCTGTCCTAGGAACATGCACAATCTCCTTTAGATACTGCTTCCTTTTCTCCTATTTTCTAGCATTTCCTTTTTCTCAGTGATCTTAAATTGAAGTTTATACCCCAAATATAGGAAATTTTACACTGAAGAGGTACAAAATTTTATCTTGTGTAGCGTCAATGATCTCTGGGGAATCTGAATAATAATTTCTCACTTAAAATCAGGTTAGCTCTGAACACAGCCTGACCATTTCTCTCTGATTGGTGTCAAGGTTGCTTCCAGATCACCNATGTGAAACCATTTAATTAGTAATGGTAAGAAATTTCTATGGAAAAAAAAAAGTTCGGCTCAGTATTTAACTGCAATGCACAATGCTGGTGAAGTATAATTCACATGCTGGAATATTATTCACACCCTTTCAGTTTACCTGGGCAGACTTTGGGTCCTGAAAGGGGTGTGTCCTACAACTGAGTAGATGGTGTGCTAGCTTTGTCTCACTACAGAGGACACTTCATCAATTTCCTTGTCACTGTGAAATAACAAAGTACATCTCCAATTGTTTCTTTTCTGGAGCACAGGGTTTCTCTCTGTGAACACCTTTTCAGAAATACTTCACTGTCTGGTTTTGTTGCTTATCACTGTGTTGGACATAAAATGCTGACAGTTTCTTAGATTAATGCGGAAGATTTAGTCAGAAAGTTAATTCTAATAAATTGTCTGTTGCATCATGCTCCCAAAATATTTCACTTCCATCTGTCTTATTTTTTTTCAACTTTCTTTGGTGAGGCATTCACCATCATTTTTCTTTCTGTAACTAATCCCTACCACTTATCTGTTACCCAAACCTCTCCTCCAATGCCATGTTTTGCCTCTCCAGAGTTCTACAGTTTTGCTATGACATAGGAAAATAGGCTTAATGCAGAGAAGTAGGAATAAGATGACATCTATGTGCCCTGAGAGCTGGTGATATTTCGTTGGCTGACTGCAGCTCCTCCTTCTATTTAGCCTGTGTAATAGCTGAACACCACTTGTGATTTCTTTCCCATTCTCCAACCTGTAATTTGTGCCCTTCTGGAAGGTTTGTGGTGTCACTCCAGGTCCCCCAAGAGCAGAAAGACGCTGTGGATGACTCCACACACATCCTGCTCTGATATGTTTGCCTGGCAGACTGGAGTTGTGCAGCCCTGTTACACAATCTGTTGTTTCCATGTTCCTGTTCCACAAATGGATGTGAACCATTACTCCAAATCTCCATTTATGATTTGCAATATCTGCCTACAAAAGGAGAAAATAAGCCCCATTTTGAAACAAAAGGTGAGTTCAGGGAGTGAAAAATTGCACCTTCATTACAACAGTCCTTGTGAGACATCTTTATTGCAAAGTTCTTTAATAACAGGATGATTCCTTCTGTGTATTCATATGCATCTGTTGGCCTCGCCAACTTTTTCAGTATCTGTGCATGGAAAAGGGAGTTCTACTCTATCAGGATGCACACACACCACAGGGAGAAGATATTTATTTTATCTAACTTCTAGGTTATAAATTCTGTCCTCTCTTACAGCACTAAGTAAGGGGTCAAAGATGAGAAGTGATGGCTTTTGGTGATAGAATCCAGCCTGACTTTAGGTTTGTAGATCATACATGTACTGTTGGCAGTTAGCAGTAAACATTTCTTATTGTAAAAGGAAAAAAATGTGACGTGGAAGTCTCCTACTGATAATACACACAGAATTTCTAAAGGCTATTTACAGCCATTTTTCAGTCTGGAAAGCTACATTAAGCCATTTCCTCCTCTCATTAGCAATCAGAAAGCCTAAAACTGAGAATAAAGCTTTCTTTCCATTGGGGTGCTACTATACCCAAATGGGCTATGTTTTCGGTAAGCAAAGAGAAATTAAATTTTGTGTGTCAGAAGCATCAATTAATAGAAACAAACTTTTGAGAAAGAACTATGACAAGAATATCCATGAAATGCACAGTTGTACTGAGAAGGATACTAAAAAAGAAGTGAAATTTCAACTTATGCTGTACCTATAAATGCACTTCCAGTTACGTGCCTGAACTTACTCATGCATTGATTTTAGGAGTAATTCAATTTTAAACCTTACCTCTACAATAACCATACAGTTTTCCTACCATGTTAGAATTCAAAATCAGAAAATGGCACTATGCCCTTGTCCTTCACTGTTGACTAATCATTACAAAACAGATTTCTGGCAAATGGCAGGTTTAGCAGTCAGACTCAGAACTTACTGCACTTGTTTTTGCACATCCCTTCTCCTTTAAAAAATGTGTTAACTACAGAGATAAGCTTGAACTTCTGGGGAAGCCTTGCATGTCTAAATTCAGAAAGTAGCCTGAGGATGTCATTCAACTTGAGTACGTTAATGAAGACTATTCCTGGCATTATTGTTGCTACCTAAAAGGGATACTGAGAAATGGAATAGTTTGTTTCTTGGTATTTAATGTCCCCCCATATGAAAAATAGCAGGGAGTAAATGTGTATGTTCTATGACATAATTTATATCACAGAAAACAATCTTCACAGGAAACTCTTATAAATAGAAATTTAACTAATGGAGCATAAGGATAAGTGATAATATTTTTCTAGATAATGTGTTTGGTTTTTGTTTTTTTTTTTTTTCCATTACTACTTTGTTTCCCGAGAGAGTATAACCAATTCTATAATGCAAATATACTTTTGTGTGCCTCAAGAGATTTAAAAGTTTCCAAGCTCTTGATTTTTATTCTTCTTTTTCAAATACATATGTGCAGTTTAGGTGTACTGGAATACATGCAGTGACTTTTTTTGTTCAAGATTCTTCAAACTCTTTTATAAACACTGATAATAGAGCCTGATGTACTTTGGTATCATTCAGCAGATGGCTAAACAGAAGATGGCAAAGAAAGAAGGAACAGACAAGAAGATCTGTGCAGCTAAGCTCGATACAAATCCCTGAGCTGTTAGATCCTGCCTTTGTATCTTCATTGCAACGTCAGCTCTCTGGCACCCCTTTAAAAATTTATGTTCATCCCTGACAATCCCATCTTTCACAGTTTTATATAGACTGTCTAGATCAAACCTGTTTGATGAAGGCAGAGGGTATTGCAACAGTATTTTTTATAAATCTCTGCTCCATTGTAACTCTTCCCCAGCATTTCAGCAATCAAGTTTGAAGGTAAAGTTGCCATTTATGAAATGAATTTATGTACAGAAAAATTAAGTCCTGCTATGGTTTGCTCAAAGGAACTTTACTCACAAAAGGCATGTTCCACTGAAGTTAATGACAGCAGCTGCTTTTCTGGTCAGACAGAAAGCCTAGGATTAATAGCTATGGGCTTTAAAGCACTTGGTGCATTTCTGGTTCTACCCAAGTCAGTGGCAAATCTCCAACTGGAGTGTTCCTTTTAGGGACAGAGATGCAGCATATTAACACCTGGAGTTAAGTCCTGTACATCTTATCAGAAATATGAATACAGCCAGTTCCTTCAGACTAGACTGTTAAAGCCTCCTTTCAGCTCCTAGAATCACAGAGTGTTTTGGGTTGGAAGGGACATTTAAAAGTCATTTACTTCAACTCCCCTAAAGGCCAAATGCACTCTCTTACCTGTTTGTGACTGTAAAACACAGCTTTTTTCCTTCATATTAAAATCTATTAATTCCACCTCCCAAAAATTTTAAAAACGTTTATGTCAGAAAGCATTGCAATACAGCATTCTGGCTTAAGCTTGGAAAATGAAAAATCATGTACCTAGTTTTGCTTCATTTCTAGTGATTTTCTAACCTGATATGCTCACTGTATGTTAAGCTGGAAGTTTGAAAGAGGCACAGTTCCGCAGGATCCACAAAGATCAGTAGCAATCAATTAAAACTGGTCATATCCCAACCAAAATATAATGGACAATCTTCTAAAATGTTAAGCATCCTAAAAATCTTAATTTTCCTCTGTGAAGTCACACCAAATATTACCTAAAACCGCAAGTGTATATATAATAGAAGTACAGTAAATGTTGCTTTGAAGAGTGTTTGTAAACAAGAATCCTCCAAATGCTTAAAATAAGAAGTAGGATTAACACTTAAAATGGCATTGCTTAGCATTCTAAGCTGTACTAAAGGATGACTTTCACATTTAGCAGCACAAAGCTTTTCAGTGTCTTAGATTCAGTCTAATTTTGAAACCAGAGTTTAGAATTTGCTTCAAGTCACTGAAACAAGCAAATTTTCTAAGTTTATTCCTACTGAGTGTTATCCCAGAAGAAGACAGGCTGAATGTTGAGCTCCCAGCAGCAATACTACTTCGGCACATTTTGTGAAGTTTCTTGCATCACTTCATATTTTGTGAAAGTCTCCTTCAAATAAAATGATGCTGACCCACAGTGAAGGTTCAGCCTAAGTGAAACTTGCAGTAAAAAACTCAGAATTTGGAACATTGCCGTTACTTATTTATTTATTTACTTCATTATTAAGAATTAATGGTTTAAAGATCAAGGGCCAGCCTCTGCCCCATGTGCTGTGTACAGAACTCCCACTGTTGTGAGTGGGAGTATTACAAACATATCTGAGGCAGAATGTGACCTTTTTATGCACATAGCCTTTTTGGGTTACATCAATATTTCAAAATTGACTATCAATTAGATTTACTTGAAGGCAGTTTTGATAAAATAGCTAACAAGGAACAGAACATTGTGCTGACCTTCAGGGTGAATACTATCTTTTGTTAGCAAATTGTTCAATGAACTGAAATCATTAATACCAATAGATTAATTTTGTCATATAAACTGCTGTGGTGACTATAAAATACATATGTTGATTCTGTGAGGATGAAATAAAGAAATGAGATGGGGATTTTGTGCAGATTGCACTCCTACACCACCTTCATCCACAGCAAACCAGCAGTATCCTATAAACATCTATCAGTAGTTTGACAAGCTTTCATCAATGTAGTATTCATATTTCAGCAAATGATTATGCAATGAAAATATAAAATGACATTCAGAAAGGGGACAGATCATGTGGGTCTAAAAAAACCTTAAAATATTATCAGAATGTACCTATTTTTAAAGATTTAAAAGCCAAACTGTGTTAAAAGCACATTTGTAAATCTAAAGTCCTTATGGTAAACACAAATATTACAGTTATTATTTTTAACATAATATATTAGTTATTATTTTCCATGATAGACCTTTCTTTTATAGTAAATGTTCATCATAAATAGTCGTAATTTACAGCTGATACCAACAACAGCACAGTTATAAGAGTCCTAACATAGCCAATGGCTTACACATACTTCTTATCAATTATACATACTCTGTCCTCTTTTGTGATAGTTTAAATTACATATCTGAGAAGATCAAAGTGGAAAGGATACACAATGTGAGACTCTTATCGCAAAAGTTAAGAAAATAGGGAGTGCTAGCAGGAAGAGAAGGGAGTAGAGCTCATTGTCTTGTTATCTCAACCAACCTATACCTGCTGGACCATGAGTTCATGAGTTGCAGGAGCAAGAGATCAAGAAATGTGGGAACTACCCAGTGCTCTTAGAGCCACTGTTGAGAGGAGCATGGGCAGGTGGGTGCCTGTTAAAATGGCAAATCACGTAATCCCAAATCACACAGCTCCTCTTTTCAGCCTGACTTTGCGCTGATGTTTATTTAAAGTCAAAATAAAATGTGGAACTTATTGAACTGACACCAATTTTACTGCATCTATCAAAACATAAGCTAGAAATAAGGGATTTATTCAGGATGTGAACTATGAATTCAATTATCTTTGTCACGGAAAGCTAAAGGAAAAAATCTGGCAACATATTTGGCCCAGATTGTCCTCTTAAAAAGACAAAAAAGGTACAAATCTTATGGTATGACCTCTGCTAATAGTCTGACTGGCACAGCACAGGTTAGCTCCAGTTCACACACCCCAGGTCAGACAGGCAGTGCCTGCCTTCAAAAAGATGTGCTGCCTCTTGGTGACATCCTCATGGCCAGGCACACCCCACCAAGGCTTTTAGATCAGAGCTGCCTTCTGTGCAGCCAGGTTGGAACATGGGGCAGAGGAACTGGGATTTGTCAGTAGCAGTCAGCCAATGCTGTGGGGCACAGCACAGACTATAGGGAAAGTGATAGTCATGCACGTCTCCTATGGCACAAAGGGTTAATGTTGCTGCCCACTGCAACAACTACAGCCCTCAGCAGTAACAAGTAATGTCCCAACTCCAGAGGCATCTTCACAAAAAAAATATGGAAAGTTGTTCACGATAAAACATGATAGTCTTGGAGAATACTGAAAGCTATAATCCAATAGATGCATGGAAAGAATATATAAATGCTTCCCAAAATCTCATCTAAGACCAGACCTTAGCCTCCCTGGGTCATGGGCTTCTGCATTCCTGGGATGCCTAGGCATGAGAAGGCCATGACTGAAACAGCTATATAACCACCACATATCCCCACTTGCTGAGAATATTTTGGAGATCTGACTGGAACAGCCTGGACTTATAAAAATACTGAGATACTGCATGACCCATCTATGGAGGACAAAATTAACACACTCATATCCAACCACAAAAATCACAGAGAGGACCGGCCATTCGCATCTACCTTCCAAAGAGAAAGCAATTTATAGAACACAACAGTAATCCCATGCAGTCAGGATGTCAAAGGAGAGGAGAGAAGGGCTTAAAATACATATCTCAGATCAGAAAACTAATACATGATCTGATATCTTTGCCTTTTCAAGTGATTCTAGATTTATTGAAGCAGATTCTCATCTGAAGGAAATCAACATCCTTCATTAAATCAATTAGTGGCGTTTTCCTGATTCTCATTAGATGATGACTGGGCTGCTAAAATGCCTGAGGTCAGAAAGCACTAGGGAAGTCTCAGGAGGATGCACATCGTTGTTGGGGGACTTCCTGCTCCCCAAACAGGCAGAAACCACTGCTCAAGAAAGAGCAGATATCATTATGAAAGATGCTTATATTTAATACTTATGGGAGAAAGATGGATTCTTAGAGTGTAATTAATTATCTACATATTCTTAATGTGTAGTTCTTCTTTGGGGTGGGAGGAAGTGAAATTAAGTACAAATCAGTCAAATTAATTTTTAGGTTTTGATGTTTTTTCACTGGCTGGCAAAACAAGCCAGCTAAGTAACTAAGCAGCAAAGGTTAAATAAAGGCTTTTAAATTTGGCTTATCATCCAGGACCATTGACAGTAGTATGACTTCAATCCATAAAAGTAGAATAAAACTTTAGAGCTCTACATGACATTAAAATTATCTCTGTGAAGAGCTTCTCCTGATGCTGAAAAATAGTGCTTGCTTCATTGTGCTCTGCAACACTTCCATGGAGCATGGACTTCCATAAATAAATGGTTCTGATAATGTGGTTTTCAGTTTCACCTGATTTTGCATTCAGTAGATGCTGATGTTAAACACCTACAGATTTTAAAGCAAACAAAGATAGCAAAGCCAAGACTTGTCTTTTCATGAAAAAAGATTGGGTCACTTCAGCAGAGATAGGTAATGTCAAGTTTACAAACAAACAAAAGATAATAATCGAGAGTTAGAAAAGTATGAGTTTGGTCTGAAACTGGGTCTGTGACTTCTGAATATTTGGTCTAGTGACAAATGCTAGTTAGGTACCATCATAGTTTAAAAATACTTGTAAAAGATTACAGGATTATTATCAGTTTATAGAAAGAACGTTAATACATGTCTGTCCTTCCCTCAAACCTGCCATTTCAGTTGCATGGATTGTTTTTGATTTATTCCCCAGCCAAGCTCTTTCAGTTTTCCAGATATCTGATCATGTAGTTTTATTTGCAGTTTGCAGAAACAATGAGAATGTAAGAAACTTCCAACCTGGTTTTTCATCACTTAACTTTCAAACAGAATAAATCCTGAGAGAAAACTTGCCTAGGGTGTACAGTGTACACTTCTGATTCACTGATCATGAAATTCCTGTCCTGTCAGGACCAAGATTTGCAGGACATCTGCTGTCACTGCTAACCTAAACTTAATTTCTTCTTGCCAAATTGCTGAAGAGGGCTTTTAACTAAATTTGCCGAAGGAAGGTAACCCCAGTCCATCCCACTCCAACCAGTTTGATCCCACAGCAAGCCCCAGATGCCCAGAGCCTGGAGAGGGATAGCAGGTCAGCAGGAGCAGCTGAAGAGCAGCATAAAGGAATCCCAGCCACTCCAGCCAGTAAGTCAGATTTATCAGGGCCCCAGCCCAAACACTTCTGTGCAAACACACACAGCATGGGAAATAAAAAGGAGTTAGAGTTGTGTCCATGCCTGCAGCATCACCATTTTATTGAATCTCCATGCAAGAAGGATGTGCACCTGCGAGAGTGGGTCCAGAGGAGGGCCACAAAGATGATCAGAGGGTGGGAACACCTCTGACACAGGCTGAGAGGGTTGGGTTTTTTCAGCCTGGCTAATAGAAGGGTCCAGTGAGACCTAAATGAGTTATATCCATAAAATAAGGCAGTAGCTCCCTGAAAAATAAAGAATAGATTTCAGAAGCACTTTTTGAAGGCTTAAGTTACAAAATAAGTGTCTACCAATCTAAAAAATGCTTTAATTTTTTTCTAATTCTATCTTGAAAAAGAGAAAAAAATTCTGTGTAACCTCTCCTTCATAAAGGATGATGTAGCCAGACAATGAGAGTGGCTGATTTGTTACCCTTTTCTTCGGCTTTGCTTGCTTCTGCAGTCTAAGATGCTTCATGCTCTTAAACGAATTGATTTGGGCTCTGCAATTCAGTGGGGAATTGTCATCCACTTTGCTGTTGTTATCACACACAGCTGATACTGTATTTCACCATCTTACCAGACAATTAACATCAGTTTTTTCTAAAATTCTTTTTCTAAATGAACAGCCTGGGTTTGAATCCATCTCTTGGCAACATCTTTAGAATCTGTCTTTTCTTGTATGAAAGTTTCCTCATGGATGAAATTCTGCTGAAATGTCTGAACACAAGAAGTCATACCCTGTCTTTTTGGTTTCTTATTCACATGAAAACTGGAAAGAGCTCCTTCCAATAGGTTTCTAGATACTCTCTTAATATTTACAAATAGATAGGCCCATGCCCATGTTAAAAGAAAAAAAAAGTGCATATTTAATTTTCAAAAGTTATCTATTTATATGAGATGTTCCATTTCTAAGCAAAATGAAAAATTATGGCTTATTTTAAAAACTATTCCTTTGAACCATTTTTATAAAAATATAACAAAGGAAAAATGGACTATTCTTGAAATGTCTTTCATGAAAACAGTGCTCCACTTTAAATGCAGAGCAGTGTTTCACAATGTTGCTTACACCAATGAATAAATTTAAAGTTTCTATCAGCAGTGTATTGCGTATCTCTCCTTGCTAAATCTCCAGGTGAATGCAGTTTTATATAAAATAGAAGCCAAACTGGAGAATCCTGTTCAACACACATTTTACAGGCCAAGCAGACTATTCAGCTGCTTTGGCTGCTATTTTAAATTCTAATCCCTGAATGCAGAATAACATATTTTGTGAAGTTCAAAGCTGTACTCTGGATTTCTCATGGACTTCACAGCACTACTATTTCAAAGTTGTGAAAGCCAATGCATGATAACAGGGAAGAAAAAAATATTTGTACAGACTGTAATGTGGAGAAAACAGCAACAACTGCAATACAAGCTGCCTTGCCAAGTGGTACATGCCAGGTTTTGAATAAATTACACTATCATTGGGTAAAAAAGACTGGATATTAACAGACAACATTATATCATGCTGTTAACTGGTAATATATATTAAAGAGATAGGACATTATACAAACCAGTTTAAAAAGTAAATGGACAAATAATATGCTTTCATTTAGAATTATCAGAAATTAATGGTGTTCCCATGATTTCAAGCATTTTCTCTCCATGACAACTTTTTGGCTTTGTTCCAAAATTAAAACTTTGTTTTTAATGGATATTCGGAGCACACACACACAATGTTAATTTTCAAATAATTATTTTTGTATACATCAGAGTCATAAAGGGTGTTTTCAGCATCAGCTAATGTACTATTTTCACTAAGTCAGGCTTATTGCAACCTTACATTACCTCAAAGTAAAACAAAGCAACAACAAGAAAACAAATCAATTTAGGTAAAATTAAAAATACATTCTCATTATGGAAGCTCTTTCTCTCATTGGAACACCACAGTTCACAGCTTGCAACTGAAGCAAAGTTTTACAACTGCATCCAATCAATGCAGCCATAAGCATGGAAATTTGCTGCACCAGGCAACTGGAGAAAGCAAGGCCAGCACTCTTGAAATAAGGCATGATTTCAGGTCACAACTGTGGCTGCTAAGAGACAGACACTACCAAAATAAATACGAGAAAAAAAATAAGCAGAAGTGGACATAACATTTATTCTCAGGTACCAATTTCTGTCCGGTGAGAAAATCCAGAGCACCTTGTGGATTACAGTAGTTGTCACAGGGTCTTTAAGAGTTCCAGGAAAACTGCTGCCAGTATTTGGAAAAAAAATATACTTCAAATTAATTCCCTATCTGACTAGAGCTAAATAACCTGTTTTAAATGAAATGTAGATTCTCTGTTCAACATTTCTTGATCCTTCCATGGCTAGGTCATCAAAGACCTGTGGGTCAGGAATTGCAGACTACCCATTTCAGGACAACACATGGAAGCAGATATTCTGAAATAGGAAGAGGTACCATAGGAAGAGTTCCCACTAACTTCCACAATGGGCACATCTGAAGGAAGTGACACATTGTGACTCAATTTAAAGGCTTTTTCTTCTCTTCCAGAGAAGCTGGCTCAAATAGGTTAACTGCCAGGAAAGTGTTCTTACAGTCCTGATAGAGAAAATTCACTCCATTTTCACTCACAATAGGTAGATTTGTGAAATATTGAATATTACGAGCTGTGGTAAGGAGTTCTTGATAATTAAATTAGTAAAATACATCCTGATGTAAATTTCTCCTGTTGTAGATCCTACCCTGTGTGCACAGTCTTTCACTCACTCGCTCAGCCATTCACTCCACAGGAGTATTTGCTTCTCGACAACAAATGCCAGTTTCCTGACTCGCTCTGTCCAAAAAAACCCTTTCAGATATGCTCTGTTTCAAACTCCTGATGGCTATCCAGTAACACCAAGGTTAAATTCATAACAATCTTGATACAGAAATGTGGTTTATTTAAAATGTAAACACATTAAGATCCATTATCTTTTGATATATGGCTAATTTGTGTACTACATTCCCTGGAATGATGGTTTAAAAGACGCATTTTAGCAGATAATCTACAGCATACTTTATTCTCCTTAATGGTACTCATGGGAATTTTACATTCCATTCAGTTTTCTATTTTATGCTCATGATTTAAGTACTCATTCTAATAATACTAATAGTTCAGTGCTCTGCAGCAATATGTGCTTGAAAAGCAAAAACAAGAGAAAAAGAGCAAAGAGCAAAAAAGAACTATTTGCTTTCAATGTTAAAAATTCAGCTAAGCATTAATATTATTTCTATGTTACCTTATTATTAAGAACTGCAGGCAGTTTTGCTATAGGATTTAGACAGTTGAGTGAAATAGAATCACAGAAAAGACCTCTGAGATCATCAAGTTCAACCTTTGACTGATCACCACCTTGTCATCCAGACCATGGCACAAAGTGCCACTTCCAGGTGTACCTTGATCACCTCCCTTAATGGCAACTGCACCACGTCTCTGGGCAGTCTGTCCAGAGACCAACATGCTGCAGCCTACTTTCAGGGTGTGTAAAGAGTGATAAGGTCCCCTCTGTGCCTTTTTTTGTCCTGGATAAGCATCCCCAACTCTCTCAGCTGCTCCTCACAGGACTCACGCTCCAGACCCTTCACCAGCTCCATTGCCCTTCTCTGGACTTACTTCAGCAAATGAATGCCCTTTGTGTAGTGAGAGGTCAAAACTGGATTCAGAATTAGACATGTGGTCTCAGCAGTGCCAAGTACAGAAGGACAATCACTGCTCTGGTCCTGCTGGCCACACTACTGCTGATACAGGCCAGGATGCCATTGGCCTTCTTGGCGACCTGGGCACACTCTGGCTCACATTCAGCTGCTGTCACCAGCACTTCCAGGTGCTTTCACACTGGACAGCTTTCCAGCAGCTCTGCCTGTAGCAGGGCATTGTTGTGACCCAGGTGCAGGACCCAGCTCTTGGCCTTGTTGAGCCTCATACATCTGACCTCAGCCCATCAATCCAGCCTGTCCAGATCTATCTGCAGAGCCTTCCTGCCCTCTAGTAGATCAACACTACCACCCAAGTTAGTGTCATCCATCCATTTACTGCGGGGGGACTCAATCCCCTTATCCAGGTCATCAGAAGAGACATTCAACTGGCCGTAACCCCATGAGTGACCAGCTGGATGTGACTCCATTCACCACCACTCTTTGGGCATGACAATCCTGCCAGTTTGTACCCAGCAAAGAGTGCCCCAGTCTAAGCCATGGGCTGGCAGCTTCTCCAGGAGAATGCCATGGAAGACTGTATCAAAGACTTTGGATAAAAAAAAAAATACAGTGGAATATGAGATTTTAGATCAGAAGGAATGCACAAAAAACTATAAATTAGTTTATAATCCACACATTTCCCTACTTTAAATGCTTCCTTTACTTCCACAACTGTTGCTGCCCTTAACTTCATGGAGATCCTCAAGTGACCTTTGCTTAAGCCACTCAAGGGGGTTCAAGTCACTAGGCTGACTTGGGCGTAGGCAGCAAGACTCAGCTCTGCTCCCACAGATGGACACAGAAGCAGAGCTCCCTATCCTACTGCTGTGAACAGCATAGCAAGGAAAACTGCTCTTACATTTTGGGAATGCTTACCACCCACCTTCCCACCCTTTTGAGGAACGAGACCTTTGCAACATGATCTAGTGGGTGCCTCCCTCTCCATGACAAGAGGATTAGAACTAGAGTGTTTTAAGGTCCCTTACGATCTAAGCCTTTTTATAATTCTATGATTCTCTATTTTTCCACAGTACTAAAACAAATTTTAAAAACCCAAACCCATAAAGAAAAATATTCTGTTAAAATCCAATTAAAAGCAGTTATGTTTTCTATGGTAGTTGCCAAACTTCAACTGCTGGATATCATACTCACATTTGTTTAAAAACTTTGTAACCTTTGGAACACCTGAGAAACTTTATTTCAAATATTACTTTACTCCACCTGTGCCTTCTGCTTCGGCATAGCAGTGACTATGCACTGGTCCTGATTTCCTAGACTGCAGATTTAAATTCTTGACCATTTTTAGGACTTGCTTTTGAATTCTCTGGATTGATAGTAAGCATCTTGGTATGAACCCTAAATACATATAAAACATCTGAAAGACTGCAGTGCCCTGATACACTGGTTTTGGCCACACAACTGGCTTAACGAGTTCCTTCTTGTTTTTTTCATCCCTTTGTCCTACACAAAGATGGAACAAAAGATGCAGCATGCTGTGGTTTGCACATGGAAAAGGGGGGTTTGGAATATAGAAATGGTGGCAGGACTGTCCTAGAATGATTTTTTTTGGCAGAACCATGTGTCCTCATCTTCATCTGCTTTGAAATTACAGATGTGTTTAAAGTAACATACAGATTTAATTAGCTCTCTAAACAGTGGCAGTAGTAATTTGGTTTCAGGAAGCCACTTGGAGTGAAAGGAAACAAGAGTAGGGAGGTGGGTTTTTTTCTTTTTTAATGTTTGCACATTTTCTTTTATTGCCACACGGCTTTTTCAGGAAAATGACTTTAAAAGCAATACTACTTTCAAGTTTATAGAGTGTTACAACCTACCTCATTAACAAAAAAATGAATTGTGTAGGTACAGAGATCCAGCTGTGAAAGGCAAAATTCAGCTGCTTTTCTGGTTCACTTCACAAAGTGCATTAGAACCTAGCTGAAATCAGTGAAATATCTGTTAAGTTTGGGCACAAGTATACTTGGCTTGCAAAGAACACATTGAAAAAAGCTCATTTACAGAATAAAGAGGTTAATCACTCTTACAACAATATACAGAATAAGCAGCAACTACACCTAAGTAACTGTACTTACTATTTCATCTATCCTTAATTGTGTGGGCAATTTTTAGTAATTCAGTGTTTTTGGCCAATTCTGACTGGAATTATTACCTCCTATGAGATCATTTGAAAATGTAATGGGCTCTTATTTGGTTTTGAAGACTGAAATAGAGTTTAAACTACTGGCTCTGTAAGGTTCTTTATTATTATTTTTAGTTTCACAGTTTCACATTTTTAGTTCCAATTCACATGCTTAAATGCTCAAAGCAGAGTCCTGACAGCTCTCACTTCCTCTGCAGCACAGCATGGTGGGAGACACATTTCTTCACAAACAATGAGGTCAATTTTGTGTATTTTCTGGGCTACCCAAAGGATAATTTCTCCTAAAATTAATATATACTTGTGTGCTGGCTGATCTTATGACTGATTTCTGGTTGTTTTGACAGCTGCAGTTGTAGCATGGGCTGCCACTGAAGTCAGTAGAAAACTTGCCACTAACTTTAGCGGGAGTTGGAGCAGGATCTTTACAAGCTGCATTTAAGAGTTTAACAAGTCCTTAGAGGCTTCATGGAACTAAAACATTTCTAATGCATGTCTAAAGCATGTCCTTTCCCTTTATTCTGAACATATTTGTAATGTTGCAAAGGAGAGGCTTCTTCAGTCATCGTGTCAACAAAAAAACAGCAGACCATCACCCCAGTCTCTCTGTTATCTTTAGGCCTGAAAATTTACCCCAGCAGAAATTTTATCCCTCAATAATACTTATATGATATTTGAACACAGAAAAATGCAGCTTACAGTAATTTCACGACTATAAGGCGCACCCTTTTGACTAAAATTTTCCCCCAAACCCGGAAGTGCGCCTTATAGTCCGGTGCGCCATATATGAAGTACAAAGTTGCAACATTTGCCACCCCGGAAGTGCGAGCCGTGAGCAGTGGGGGGAGCCAGCAGTGCCGTGGCAGCCGGG
>PYHW01010164.1:694667-777489 GCA_013186435.1 Turdus rufiventris
AGAAAGGAATCCCTTCGTGCAGCCTGAGCATTACAGATAATGGCTAGTGAAGAAAATGATGCCAACGATGTATGAGTCCATTGAATCAAGCAATGACACTGTGATAGTAACATATTAAAAGTGGAGGTCCCTTCAGTTTTATCATTGAATCTGACATAAATTATTCTGGCACTATATTAATCAGTATAAAAAAGCAGGTTTAATCTCACACTGGAAAAAACTTTAAATTATAGTTTGGACTATACCCAACATGAGGTTTTTATTAGTCAGTTTTCTGTAGTCTGTGCAGAGTAAGTAGAAGCATACACTCTGCTAAATTGTGTCCAACCACAAATGCTATAAACTCAAATCAGTTTTGAATAACAAAGATATTCCCAGGCCAGTGAACTGTTGCCCCAATTAAATAATTCAGAAGAATTTTACCACTATAGGAACTTGAGGAACTTTGTTCTTTCTATTAATCTAACTTCACCTACCAAACCAAAGCTGATAGTGTCAACATTCTTTGAGTTCATGAAGACATCTTAGCCACTCCTAGGAACCCTTCCTCAGCTGTTCAAGCAAAGGTGAGGAGGGCAATGTGTGGTGGTACTGCACACCTCATCCAAATCTCCACTTGCTTGCCCTCCTCTTCCCTGGAAAGATCATTGCTTTGGTTTCAGATCCGCTAATCAGAGCACCAAACAGAGCCTAGAAATTAGTGCTGTGCTGAGTGGGAGACAACTGTGCCAAACTATTATACAGAGTCCACCAAAACTAACCTCATTTTCTCTAAGGGCGAGTGGGAAAAAGGTATCTAAGCAGAGCACTTGCATCAGGCACTTCCAAAACAAAACCAAACTGGCATTAACACGACTTTAGTTTTCACATGGAGACAATTATACTGCACTGGTTGTAAACCTGAGGCCTTCTTGCACTCCCTGTTTTCCACATAGATGATCTGACTCTTGTTACATCTAAGTAGCAAATCAGTTTCCTTCTGAGGAACAGAAAAACATCAAATGCAAAAACTATTAGAGGAGACTTATATAATTTAACAAATTTTTACATGATTTTTACTGGTGCATTTCTGATCTTACCTTACTGAAAACAGAGAATTTCCTAACATTATCACAGTAGCATGAGTTCTGAATCCATGTTTGTCCATACTCACTACTTCACCTTTCTTCTAGGGAAATTCTGCAATATGTGTTCAGTGCTAAATCTTTGGCCATGAAAACAGACTTGGTGACATTGCTTGTTTATGCCTCTAACAGCACTTGGAGTAATGCAGTAGAGAAGCATCACATGGCTAGCAAGAGGAATGGACTAAAAATAGGGACAAGCAAAGCAGAAATACTTCTGACAGTGTTTATTGACTTCATATTGTTGTGGACTGTCACCTTCTTGATCCTGGAAAAAAACAGCCTGTCCAAATGTTTATAGGTTAAATGTTAACAGAAGAAGTAAGCACCAAAACTAGTGATTTCCTCACAGCATAGCTGCAGCTCCCTCTCATATCTTCTACACACAACACCCTTTGCTGTATCCTTGCCATGCCTGGTAAGGAGAAATTCTCCAGCTTTCAAACCAGGTGGCGCAGCTTGTCAGTAGCACAAGCCCAACCAAGCAAGGTCCAAGGTGCCCATGGGCAGTGGTGTCTAGCTTGCACCTCCCTGCCCCAACAGGGCCCAGGGATTCTCTGGGAGATGGTTCTGTACTATGGCCCTCAGCTGTTCCAGGCGTCATTCTGACAGCCACAGAGCAGAGACAATCTCATTCCAGCACCCAGAATCACAGCCTGACACTTTTATTTAGTATGTAGCCTCTGTACTTCCCAAGTGCCATAACCCCCAAAGTTTGCTGTGTGCTCTTGACTGCTAATGGGATGTGATGATGAAGACCTACTCACTACCACTGCTTAAGTTTAGATCTTGTGTCTCTCTCATGAAGACCATAATAAAGGACTTTTGGTGTGAGATTAGGAGGTGTGAGACTTGAATGGAACTGATTACTCTATACACACTTCTACATCTAACATCTGCTTGCATGTCCAGACATTTATGCAGCTTTAAGAGTCAAAACTCCATAGCAACTCAAAATATTAGTGCTTTGATAGAGTGGTGTTTGCCTGAAGGCACATTATCAACATTTTCTATTAGTTGAGAGATATGTGATATGCAAATCGACTGTGTTCCTTTTCTCTTTTTTGTGTCCTCTTAGCATCCTCAGGGGTTTAGGAAAATTCCTTTTGGCACATTTCTGCATCTATCAGTGTCTTCATGCTTTTAAAAGTCAGGTTTTATGCAGTTTAGGATTTTAAAGCCTATCTTAAGAAGTGACATTAGCACTTGAATCGCAGTGCATTTTTTTTGAAATTGAGTGTCCAATTTTCAGGAGACTTCATATTGATTCAGAGAGGTACCTAGCAGGGTTTATGAGAGCATCAAAGACCTTAGATTTCAGTGTGAATTAGGCACCTAGTGTATTTTATCAAATTTTGACTACGGTGAGGATATTATCTGAACCTGTTGGAGCCCTTAGGCTCCAAAGTGCTTACATCACTGAAAATGGAACTAAGGCTGCAGTGATGCTTCTATAATTTTGGAAATGCTGCCCTTTATTCTCTCACACACTTTTATTTTCTCTAAGAGAGATTCGTAGTAAAAGAAAAAAAAAAACAAAACAAAAACTTTTCATTTCAGATCTCTTTACTGTTGTTTTTTCTCTTGGGTTCAAAAGCAAGATGTCTCCTGAAAACCTGTGAAGTATCTGCTTTGAAATCAACACCAGAAAAAGCCCGTGGAACATAACTGAGTTGTGTGGGTTTCAAGAAGATGTGCTGAAAACATCTCTATGGAGAAGATATCAGTGTCTATTCACAGTAATTGCAACTACACATTGCTTCATCATGAATTTTGCCAATAGCTAGCACATAACTCTCTGTGATTTCTGCATGCTAGAGCTGAGCTCTCCAGAGTTTAATAATTTTCATTTATAATGCTAAGCTGTTGTCATACGTGGGGAAAAAGCTATACTAACATGAAGGTGTATTCATGGACACAGCACAGTTTTGCAGTAACTCAGTGACCTGTCTTCATTGCCTACAAGAAGAATGATTAATATCAGGATGAAGCTCATCTAACAGGAAAAACATGGGAGTCAAAGACGGTAGTGAAAATGTATGTACACATGTAACTAGAGAATGGGGTTTTCTGTCAGACAATCTGTGACAATTTTTATGTATAGACCTTTCATCATCTTCAACAGATGTTACACACGAAGAGAAGCACAGAAGTCATGTAAAGCACTGCAGGACAAAGAGTATGCAGGGCAGAAAATGCTTTTGGAGGGGTCTGGAATGACTTACACCATGGATATGAGGTGAAAGGAAAATAAAAAAAGCCTAAAACAGGCAGACGGAATTGTATCTTGGTTTGTACTGGGACCTGTGTTTGCTGGAAGTGGATTGCTGCACTGTAGCCACCTGGTTTGACAGTGCTGAGGGAGACAGGTGCCGCAGTGCAGGGAGAGGGCCCTGCTTCCCGTCACACTGCCCACCTGCTCAGTGCCATCACTGTGCTCCCACCACCCCTCTGCTGCGTGTACTTGTCACTGTGTCACATCAGCCTCCCTGCATATGGACAGCCGTGCCAGTCTGGATGGCCATTGTCTGTCCTGCACTGCCACTGCTGCCATCCAGCAGTGCTGGGAATGCCACTCACATTTCATTCACTCTGGCAGGGCTACACACATGCGGCAGTTGAGAATAATAGATAGAGCCAGCCGGAGAGTGACATTTCATTTAAACCACACGAAAATGCACAGGGGTTGGTGGGAGCTTCTCTGGCAAGGAGATTTGAGTTGCCAACTATGACTATGTGCAAATTTTTTCTTGTCCTGGCACAACTGTTGATTGGCAGAGGATCAGACTTAAACAGCATAAGGGAGGCACAGCTGTTCCCAAATGTTAAAAGCTACTGCAGCAAAACCTTTGCTTTTGCCTGGCTGGTAGTGATACAAAGTGTGTTATACATGTACATGCTCTCCGTTATTTTTTACTTATTAATTTATATATAAAGTATCATCTTGTCTTTCACTTAAATGAAGACCTTTATTATTGTCCAATTAACAAAAAGCATATAAACAGCTTATGAAAGCAACTATCTTTTGTAACTCTGAAGACACTTAATTCAGGCTACCTTATGGTCTTATTACAGCAATTAATACAGTTATTAAAGAATGTTTTAAAACAAAAGTGGAGAAATACTTTGTGTCAGAATGGCTAGTTAGATAGAATGTGCTGGATTAGTAGGACCAAAAAACTCTCACAACCCCAAATCTAAAACCTCCTAAATTTATATTCATCTTGTATTATTTCATAATATGCCAGGTTGGATGCCTGTGGGTGCTCACCATGGGTGCAGGAGGAGTTAAAGCTTTGCCCAGACAGCACAGAGAAATTGTAGAGACCATGCATCTTCTGGATGGGTCTGCTGTTTAAAATAACAGAGACATGCAAGTTTTCAATGTACAGTGTTCCTGCAGTTTACTTCCATCCTCTTTACAGCAAGGATGACAGGATTGTGTTAACACAGCACTCATCTGGTCTTTTCAAAATCTCAGCTGGATGAAAATATCACACACACTCTTGTATACAAATCTCAGCTCATCCCATGGCCAATGCCCCTGACAGCAACGCAGTATGTATGGATTAAGCTTGTCCATACTACTTCAAGGTGAATTTTGCCACTCCTTCCAAGCACAGATTTTAATAGGTCCTTAATTTGGTATGATTCATGCTTTTAGGTGTTTTCTACACTGAGTTTTTCTTGACTTATTAGCTAGTAACCTTTTATAAACTCAGACAGATGCATCCACTTTCACTGGTTCTAATCCATTAACAATGACCAGTGTCTAAATTTGGTATGTGATAATCTTCTGCTTTCTGTGACACTGAAAAGGCTAATCATATCAGGAGATCCAGGCTGAGAGGAAAAACTGAATTATATTTATATAATCTCCTAAAGCCTTATTATGTGTATCAACAGTTTAATTACATAATTTTATTTTTTACTTTCTTATCATTTCAGAAGATGAAAATATCAGTGGGTTAATAAATTCTTCCCTTGACATTCAATTGCAATTTGCAAGCAAGAGATTCAATGCCATCATGATAACCTTTCATATTTATATATCAATTTTCTAAAATGAACATATCAAATTTACTTAATTCTTTTAACAGTACTGTTTACAATTCTATACTACATAGAACTGCAGAATAATTTAATTTTTGTAATCAATCTACATGTATTTAATATACACATATTTCCACATACTATGTCAGACACCCTTCTTATATGTACATGATGGTGAATCAAAAGTCTTGTTGTTGTATGTGTATGCTATAAAATTTAGATATTAGTATGTGGTGATGTAATGGGATAAAAGGTCTACCAATTTTTTAATAGAATACCATATATGAACAAATCATTGCCAATAAAACGTGCATAGCAGATCAAGGTGTCTTGGATACCAAAAGAAGGAAAGGTCTGTTCCTTATTTGGGTTTATAACTCACTTTACAGTATTTTGTGTGTTATGCATTATTTTTGTAGACTCTGGAAAGGACCACGCTTGTTCTTCTAGTTGATGCACACTGGCCAAATTCATTAAGCTTACTGAGTTCAAAGGCTAAATACAGATGCATAGCAGACATCAAAAAGTACCAAAGAGATGAAAGAATATGGTGATGACAATAGCAAAGGTCCAAGCACAGCATCTGTCACTGCTCAGTGGAAGGCGCCTAGGCAATTGTATAATAACAAAATGCATAATTCTATTTCCTGAGAGGGCTGTCCTGGGCTTAGCCAGACACAGTATCTTTGCAGTTGACAGACAATATTTTTAATTCCATGAACTGGTCCAGTTTCTGTTGCTGTCTGTCTAAATTTGTAAAAACAACAGAGTTCCCTGGCTCAACTGCACTCTGAGTGAAGAGTTACCACCTCTGCTCTGGTTGGCAGGTAGTCTCTGGTTTTATTTCATGTCCCCTACTACTTTTAGTGGAAGGTCCTGGGTGTCTTACACACCTTTGCTATGCCACACCCCAAGCTCATGCCTTGTTCAGTTTAAAGAGTTCTATCTAGTACGTGTTAACAATCCTCAGTATAAAAGTTGTCCACAAAGCTTTTATCATACTTCTTGACCATCTGATTCCTCTGCAGTTTCAAAACACCCTTTTGGAAACACAGGAAACTAGAATCGTACACAGCATTCACAGAACTAACGCACATAAAGCGCTGCATAAAGTTTAATGCTTTGTTCTCCTTCTTTCTAAAATTCCAAGCATTGCATTAGCTGGTTTTGATTGATGCTGAACTTTTGGCTCATCTTATCACAGAATAGTATGTTGTAACTCCTGTATCTCACCCCTTGTGGTATTTGTTAGCTAATAGCCCATTGCTCGGTGTCCAAAGGGAAGATTGCTTCTTTCTCCTCTGTGCATCACTCCACATCTGAATTTCATTTCAATATGAGGTCACACAGTGTCATATGATCCCCCTGCAGTTCTTGACAACAATTCTAAATACCATGGCAGTTAACATTTCTTTACTCATCCCTTTACAAACCACTTGTAAGTGTTCTGATCACATACATTATATGGGATTACACTGGTGATACACATACTCCATAAAAAATGAAAATACATTCCCAAACTTTGTTTACTACCCTTTAGTCAGTTTTCTTGTGTGGAGAATCCCCCTTTTTTTCCAGGGTAGCTTTGTTTAGGAGGCTTTGGTAAAGGATCCTGTCAAAAGTCTTGGTGTAATCCAAGGAGATTACATCAAATATTTCCCCTTCAAGTGATCATGGAAACTTTGAGTGTGCCAGTGGGTTATAGAGTCTATCAGAGATCCATACAGTCAAAGTTTTCTTGCAAGAAAATCTTCAGATCATCATCTGCAAGACTCACTCCATGTTGGAGCCTCTGCTGCAAAGCTTCAGTCTGAAACAACACTGGAAAAAGTAACCAGCAATAGAAGTCACATATTTTTCCTAGGACTTGATGTGGATTTCCTGCAAAGTCAACACTAACTAATTTTGTACACATGCTTTTCACACTAGGTATCAAAAACTTATGTGGTTTCTGAATGTCTTCTTTCATCATTTCAGCTCACAGTTTCTCTTTCAACAGAAACTATTTAATTTTTTTTTCTGTTCTATTTCTAGCACCTTCATTTCCTTTCTGTCTTCGGCTGTGTTTTGGTCAAAATTTTGTCTTATACTTAGCACATGCTCACCTACTTCCTTACCTAGACCGTTTCATTCTGCTGCAAATGGTTTTCCAGTATCAATTTTAAAACAAGAGGACATCTAAAAATGTTCAATCAACAAATCAAACAAATGACAGAATGTGAAGGCTTCTCATTGGTATATGTATAATCAGATGTATGAGTTAATGGTAAATCACCTGATACAATTCACAGTTATCTGATTTAAATATGTAGATGTTAGCAGAGAGTCAAAGTATGGGATTTCCAAAACCAAACTTCAGTCCAGTAGTGCTAACCTCTCGATCTCTGTTTCTGTCATCATTGGAGACAGACAGGATCCTCCACAGGGTTGCACAGTGTGGGTCATTTAGATGAGTTTCTCACTTAGAAGGAATATAGTAGAGAGTAAATAAAATAAATGGTTTCAAAAGCCAAGAATAATTTGATAATGCACTTTAAGATTTCTCACATACCCATGAAAATTTCTCCCTCTCTCCAGTCCTGATGTCTAAGAAAGCCTTCTAAGTGAAGCTGTCTGCCACTAACTGTTGAATAGAAACCTGATATTCCATTACAAAATCATGGCAAAAGCAGAGAAATAGTTTGAATCATAAACTTCAAGAAGACTGAATTACGAAGAAATCATAAAAGATTTTTTTCTTGAAAATTGGTGTGAGCAACAGCCTTCTGTTTTCCATTTCATTGCTCATTGAAAACCTTTGAAATAGTAGACCTGTCCTAAACAGAGGACAGATGCAAAGGGAAATGCTTACCATTATGTTTAGTTATTAGTAAAACATTTCTGGAAAAAATAGGACCAGCTCAATGAAGTACTTATATTAGTATGTTTAACATGACATACATACTAAATTGTAATACAGTGAAATGGAAAATATGGATAATGATAGCATATTTAATTACAGTTTTCAAAGTAAGCAGCAAATGCAGAAAATAAGTTCCCTTGATTTTCCTGCCTGTCTATCAAATATAGATAAAATTACACTGTGGCAGGATTTCCAGAATGTTACTTGGTCAGAGTTCATTTCAAATGTGTATCTCGTTTCTTTAAGAGAGGAAAAGAAAAGTAGCTATGAAGACAACTTAAAAAACATGGATTAACCATCAGCACCTGGGGGGATAACTAAAAAGTAAAGTAAGGTAGTAAACCTAGAACATCTGTTCCAGAACCCAGTATGTGGACTCTGGGAAGTGAATGCAGGTTTTTCAATAAAACATTCTTTTGTCAAATAAAAAGCAAAGCAAAATGAGTTTTTCAAAACATTTCAGGATCTGTTAAATGATTTATTGAGAAAAGTGAGTGGAAGAAGAAATGAAGATAGCCCCAGACTGTGTCCCACTTGGCTATTGCCAGTGAGGGTCTCCTTCCCATCTCTTACACGAGCATGCACATGCATGCCCCAGCCTTTTTCTACACCTCCATGAGGGTCAGGATTTGCCATTATTAATCTCCTCTCCTGTTGGCCGTGACAGCACACACGCATGTGCATTCTGAACAAATATTCAGGAAAACATATGTTTGAAAGCAACCTCCAAGTGACAATTTCATAAATCAGCTAATCACTGGAAGGGTACATGCCTTTTGCTAAAATGACTTATCCAATCACAAACAGGAAGAAATGGGATTCTGTGTAGGAAGTGTGCAAACCCAGTTGGGAGGGAAAAGGACTGCATCCTTTCCTTACTTCTCCCACTTTCAGAAGTAGAAAAGGGATTAGTTTTGGGACAGTGGGGTCAGTGCAGAATCTGTGAAGAGTTTTTTACTCCTGCTGATTCTAACAGTTGTTAAAAATTATGACAAGTATTAATGATGAGTCCTCTGAGTACTGGTTCTGCTGCCCTAGCATGAATGTAGGTATCTTTTGGAGAAGGAAATAACACTGGCTGAAAGAGACATATGTAACTGCAGTGGGAGCTAGCAAATTACAGATTCCACAGATTTACTGATTTTGAGATATTAAAATCATCTTTGCAGAGCCATAAAATCATATAATCTTAATTAGGTTTTTAATTTCAATTTTTAATTCCAACTGCAGTATCTGTTTTACTAAATAATGTAGAGAGAAGAATGTGGAGTACTAATGGACTATCCTACATCACCTTGATAATCATTGCCCAGCGAAAATTACAGTAATTTCACGATTATAAACTGCACCATTTTGACTAAAATTTTGGTCCTAACCCGGAAGTGCTGCTTACACTCAGGAGCGGCTTATAGAATGAAGTTTGTAAATTTCCCAACCCAGAAGTGCAAGTTGCAGTGCCAAGCCGAGCTCACGAATTGAGCGCCTTCCAGTAAAACCTGCGATCACGCAATTGTTACAAATTGGTTACTTTGTTGCATGGTGGGGTGAAGCAGGCTCCTGCAGGCAGCGCAGGGGGGAGGTGGGGGCTCCATCCTGCCAGCCCCGCAGTGGGGGAGAGGCAGGGGCTCGGTCCCCACCAGCTCCGAGGCGCTGGAGGGGGAGGTGGGGGCTCCCGCTGGCACCGCAGGGGGAGCGGAGCTCACGAATTGAGCACCTGCCAGTAAAACCCGTGATCGTGTGATTGTTACAAATTGGTTACTTCACTGCGAATGTAATCGCGGTTTACAATCCGGTGCGGCTTATATATGGACAAAGAACGAAATGCTGCTGATACCCAGAAGTGCGGCTTATAATCAGGTGCAGCTTATAATAGTGAAATTAGTTAAAATTTAAGGCCTACTATTTACCAATTTTTAATTCATGCCATGCCTGGCTATTGACTCTTTAAGAATTTATTCATTTAACCAATTCACTTACAATCTCTCTAACAAGCTAATGACTCACACAAGCTGAATATCTTACACATCTAATGTAATAAGGCTGCTACTAATTCCTGAAATACCAGCCAAATTATAATGCTTATTAGTTCAACCCCTGCAAATGAGAAAAAGAATTTTAATGAACAATTACTGGTTCTGCAGATGGAAATTCCTTTTTTTGGTTCAGACTTTGACTTAGAAGCTACAAGTGTTACGTGTGAAAGGCCAGAGCAGACATGAAATTGCTGATTTGAATGACTTTTGCCTTACAAGTAAACTTAGCATGGACATACCTAATGTAATTAACACAATTTTAAGAAATATATCTAAGATGAAATATGCTTTTGTTAATGTTTCATTAGGAATAGCTAAAAAAGCCTAAGGACTTTATATTTTGTTTAGGTTATTAGGGATTTTCTAAATTCTGGCCCTGATAATTTAAAATAGTACAGTTAATTCTCATTATTTACAATCAGTTTACCATCTATTGGATTTTGAGTACTGGTAATATTAAAATATTTACTTTAAAGATGGCAATATATTTATAGTCTGGAAACTTGACTAATAAAATCTATAATTCAGGTGAAATTTATCTTTCATTTTTCCCCCTGTCTTCTCCATTTATTTTAGTTAGGTTCCCATTAGAAGGAATATGACTGATAAGAAATAGAGACCATTCACAAGATTTGAAAGATTATAGACTTCCATCTCATTTGCCATTAGATTTCTGTTTAATTTGGAAAGTTTTCCATTGTTTAATTAGACTGGATTTCAGCCACTGACAGTAGAGGACCTGAAGTTTTGAAGTATGTGCACATGTCTAATAGCATTTCGACATGCAGGGAGGAAATGTCTCATGTAAGAAACTCCTTCCTTATTTTGTTCTAAGCATTTCTCAAATTAATCTTTTCTTCCTAGGTCCTTCCTCCAGCCCTTCACTACCTGGCTAACACAAATATTCTTAGGGGGGGATGTCCATTTATATCTTTGGCCATTTCTTTTCCCCTACCCACCTCTCCTCCCAGAGCCTATGGGACAAATCCTGCCAGCACAAGTCATGTGCTCAGCTCTTCAACCCTGCCCCAGGTCTGGACCTACTCACCCCATTAAACATACCAAAAACATACAAGGTTTTGGGCAGTTTGCATGTAGGCCTTTACACTTTCTTTCTAAATCTTAATTCTAAAGCAGTCCTGAACAATACTTAATTTTCAGCTTGGGGCCTAATGGAATGTAAGCAATTCCATTAGGAATTGTCCCTTCAAGGGTCTGGTCAAATCCTCCCAGATGTCCCGGTTCAGGGGCAGGAGTAATCTTCCAAAGCATCCTACTCTACAAGGAGCAGAAGGAAATTACATTCCAGCTGTTCTGACTGGCATTGCTTCTCACTACTTCAGTCTGGGAGTCAGAAAACAATGGGAAGGGTAGCTCATCCAACCACTCCACTTCTCTGCCTCTTTACAGCTAACAAACTTCTAAAATCATGTGAGAGCAGCTCTTGGATCACAGTCATGCTTGTGACATGTTGGTATCACATAAAGAAGAGGGGGGTAAAGAAGAAGCTGGCAGATAGTGTTCCTATTAATCATTCTTTACTTTAAAGCAAAGGTGCTTATCTGCTCTGTGCAACCAAAGTGTGACAGAGTAGCTGAAATGACCCAGCACTATTGCAAGAAAGGAAAAAGAGCTACAGCTACGTCTGAATATGCTATCCTGTGACCCAGGTAACACTAACACCTTAGCAGATAGATTCAAAGCATAAAGCAGGGCAGGTCAGCACCCAGGGGTTCAGTAACTTACCTCAAATACTCTTTCCTGTTGTGCCAAAACCTCTCCTGTTATCACTTACACTGGATGCTACAAACCTACTGAGATGTGTTCCAACAATTGCAAACAGCCTACCTTGATTTATGGCTGTAATAATCAGTCCTGGGCTTGGCAGCACTTCAGTGGGAATTGTGGCTGCCCCGGTTTCTCAGAATCAAGTCTAACCTGCCGTAAATCAAGCAGGGCTATCAGTGACTGCTTTTGAGGGTGGACATTTTGCCTTTCTGCATTCATTTACTGATCCTGAAAAAAGGAACCATGCTTATTTAGCATGGATCTTGTCACAATTAATCCATTGATACTGCTAAGGCTCTGCAAAGAAGTCTGCTCACACTTCCTTTTAATATCTTTTTTTTTTTTTTGCTACATTCACTGCAAATACTGTCCTGTGGTCCAACTAATCAATATTGTCCGTGAACATTCTGGCTTTTAAATAGTAAGACATTTTTCACTTGTGTAAATTTTAGTTACCAGATGATGACATGAAATCAGAAATAAAACCAGAGTTTAGAGAAAGGGTATATAATTCTTGCCACAGGTATTATATATTTAAAGTTCAATGGGTTATAATAAAAAAAAAGTTTCCATATATTAAACAACATAAAAGATAACTCTCCAATTGGTTGTCATCCCAAAAAGAAAATCTGTGAAAAATTTTGGAAGATTTTATTGCATTAAAAATCCTCCTTTCTGGATCAAATTTATACAGTGTCCATGGATTGTGATTATTTGATTTCACATTTTCATTTTGAATGTTCTTGTTTTCTTTAGAAAAAAAAAAATTACACCAAACCCCACTACCAAGTGACCAACCTCACCTCATTATTTGCTATTTCAAAACCCATGACTTCTCCAAACTGTTTCTCCAAACTACACTGAATCTATAGAAATGCACATTTTCTCTTTATCTTTAAAACACCCTTCAGATGTTTTTACTATAGAACCTACCTTGATTCTATCCAGATCAGTCAGTGCTTGGTAAAACAGCTATTTTTGGCTAGAGGGATGCTAAATGGAGCAACCCAAGCTCTTTCAGCCACACACAGTGAAAGCATCTGTTACTTATTTTACAAGTTGCTAATGACAGAGAACAGTTTTCAGCTCCTAATGAAAGAACATAAAATACAACCTCACTAGGAAACAGATAGAAGGTACTGGAGTCTTCTTTGCAAACATATGCTGCTGCATTTCCGCTGAATATAAAAAATACTTTTATCTTACATTTTTTAAATCCACTATTCCTATTGAAATATTTATGAGTGTACTTTTATTTTCCTGTAGATTTCTAATATCCTGACTTTTTTTGTGTCTCCTTGCACTTCATAAAGTTACTTTGAAAGCTAACTCAGGAAAGTAATTTTTTCTGTGTTTAAATTAAACACAGCCATCACTGTTCCTTATTTTTGAAGGACAATGGCTCTAAGACATTACCTTTATAATTTAAAATTTTTAATCCTCTTCCTGAGAATATTTAAGTCTCTTGCTAATATGGAAGATAAGTCTCAGGCTTATTTCATAGAGGCATAAGTAGCCTTAGTGCAGGCTTTAAAAAAACACCTTATAAAACCTAAAAATCTTTACATGCAACAGTTTCACCCCACATTTGCCCAGGAATATAAAGAGAAGATACCCAGCTGCTGCCAAAGAAAGAAAAAAGCTAGAATTCAGAAGCCCTGCTATATTTAAACGCATACTCTGCATTTCAAAAATTTATTTAGATGGGAAATCTTAAACAAGCTTACATAAATAAAAACTGGTGATATTCTCTTCACACAGCCTGATCATGGAAACAAGCCTAGTCTAGTCCTGATGGTTTGGTTCATATTTTTTAAAATGGTGGTTAAAATGTGATGCTGGAGGTATGCAGGCATATGGATGTGCAGAGGGAACCAACAGTACCAAAAGTCTTTTCATTAAACATTCACATTTGCCAGAAGTTTAAGAAAATTAACAATTATACTCTTTAAAAAGAAGAATTAATGACATATGATAAGAAAAAGTCAATGTGTTCTCTGTCCACAATTTGACATAACTGCATTTATTCAAAGGAAAGCACTTTTGAAAGAAGGAACAGTAATTAGTATTTTTTCCCTTTTTTAATTGTGATCAATGAAAAATCATGATCAATCTCTATAAATTTTACCTTTGTTTTTAATAATTAGAATGCTACAGAATTAGCTTGGATCTAAGCAAAATTCACCAGATTCTGTATCCTTATTCAAATGCTACTCTTTAGAGATGGAAACCCAGTGAATTTATCTTCATTACCCAGGCCAACAGTGGATTTCTCAGAAAACTAATTACCATAGCTACTTCATAGCCAACATTTGGCAGCTGAAGGACTGCAAAAAATTCAAGATCTTGACAGAAGGTCAATAGAATAGGCTCATATAGACACAAAGGTAATTTCCAGGGTTTACTAAAAATCTCAGGGTATGCCAGGTAATGCAGTAGTTAGCCATTCATAATAGTTAACCATAATAGTTAATATTCCTGACACTGAATAAGAAGACAGTTGCAGTGATAATGAACATATGGAAATTTTTTAAAGAAAAGATTTCTAAAATTTTATCATAATCTTTAGCAAGACTGTCTATGGTTTGGCATATTTCACTGGTAATTTGTTGTAAGAATTCAGGTCTCCTCTTAGAACAGTATAAATTATATGGAATAAAGAGTCCAACTGCTGAATATCATGTGGTAAAGAATGGAAAACATTTAAAAATGCAATAGAACAATAAAGAAGGAAAAAAAATTAAGAAACAGTAAAGATACTAGGCAACATACAGAAGAAAAGAGCAAAAAAAGAGCAGATTGGCACTGATGGCATGGTCCTGGAAAAAGAGAAAAATAACTGAAGATATCATATGCTGCTGTTCCACAACGATGGCTGAATGACAATGTGATGTCAACAGTGTGTGATCAACAGTCAACAACAAATTAAAATCCTTTCAGGCACTAAAGAAGGCAAAAATATCAGTTTTGGCTCCATATTCCAAACCTGAAGGCCTTTAAAGATCATTAAGTTCCAAACCCCCTGCCATGGGCAGGCAGGGACACCTTCCCTAGACCAGGTTGCTCAGAGTCTCACCCAACCCAGCTTTGAACACTTACAGGGATGGGGCATCCACAGCCTCTCAGGGCAACCCGTTCCAGTGTCTCGCCACCCTCGTAATAAAGAATTTCTTCCTAATGTCCCATCCAACCCACTGTCTTTCAGCCTGTAGCCATTTCCCGTCGTCTGTCACTACACACCCTTGTAAATCGACTCTCCATCTTGCAGGCTCCTTCGAGGTACTGGAAGTCTGCAATTAGATCAGCCTGAAGCCTTCTCTTCTCCAGGCTGAACAATGCTAGTTCTCTCAGGCTTATATAAAGGGTCACCCAACCATCTGAGATTTAGTTCTTCTCTCACTCAGTTCCACTCATCTTCTGAGATCATAAGAGATGTTGTTCTCTGGGTTAAAACAGGTTTCTACACTTGGCTAAAAACTATAGAACAACTTTCAGTCTGAACTCATGAAAGGAGGTCCATACAGGGCTCTCTGCCATTGTACACTCAGTGACTGCTCTTCAGGAATCACAAGAATAATAAACTATTTCCATAGAAAAATGGGCTAATTGCCACACACCTCAATGTGTCAGTCATTAACTTCTATGAACATACACTATAAAAGCAAATAAGTTGAGAGAGCATGCAGCAGCGTTTTTCCTGAGTTACTTGAATTTGGGAACTGGCATTTTTTAAGACAAAAAGGAACAACTACTCCAACAACCTTAGATTTTCTTCTTCCTCTATTTCTTCCTTTCATGTCTTGTCAGCATGAATAATGAAGAGTAAACACCCAGCTGGTTACACATTAGATATCAGTCTGGCTTTCTCCTGGGAATGGAACATGCTACATTCTGTGCAGTATAATAGTGCAAGGTAAGGGAGAAAGAATAAGAAACCCCAACATAAGGATGACTTACTTCCATTAGGTCAGCAAAATTTTAGATTTTTTTTCTATTATGTATTTATAAACAACTTCAACTTTAGTTGAAAATGTATGGAATGGATTTCCTTAAATTTTAAATACACTCTGTCCAAAGCCAAGAAAATGTAAGACAATTACATTAACTACTAGTAAAAGCAGTTTGGTCACTCAGTCAATAACACTACCTCTAGCAGCCAGTATTACAGAGCAAACAAACAATTTCTGTCATGCACAGAAATTAATGTATGAATTAGGGATCTGCAATGCAATCCACATAACCAGCGTAGTCTGCTCTAAGGGTATGTTATAAAGCTTCAGATGGACCCCAGGCAAGCATTTACTGCCCATGTTAAAGAAGGGAGAGGCATTCTCAGGCTTTTTCTGCAGGATGTACTATTTCTCCGAGTCTTTCAAAGCCCATTAGCTGTCATGGTGGAAGAAAACAGCAACTGTGACATGAGCTGCTAAAAATAACTCTTATTGGCATCTGTTCTGTGGTATTTTGTGTTCATTGGAACCTTCAGTGGGTGTGTGAAATTTTCCAGCTGCTTATAACATATAGGACTGAGCCTTAAAAGACTCAGTGACAGACCTTGTATCACAGAGAAGGGGAGGTCTGGAAGGGGTGCAAATAAAAAGGGTATCACTACATGCTAGTACACTCTACAGTGCTTTACAGCACACAGAAGCCTGCTTGCAAATAACCATGTTTTTACAAAATGGTGAAAGCCTATGCAAAAACTGGTTCTATTATTTCCAAAAGTTTGCTAGACATGTAGTGTGTTTTCACCCTACTAGTATATGCTTGTTTTCCTCTCATCATATAGCAGATTGGAAATGACTTCTTGTTTTTGCTTGTAAGAAAATTTCAGTATTGTCTTTCAGAATTCCATATGCAAAAATTTCACCTACATTTTCAACTCCCAATAAAGCAAGTAAAAAGCTGAGAAAGAGGTACTAGCCATTTAGGGTTACAAGCTTAGTCAATAGTCTGGAGAAATCACAACTAACAAGACAAAGAGGCAGAAGCCATCGAGCAGAACATTGAGCCAAGACTGTATGAGAGTTCAGCATGAAAGGCTGCCCTGTGTCACTGTTTAATTTTGTCACCAGCCATCTTCAGTATATTGACTGCCCCAGTAGGAGGCAACACTAACTGCAAGGCTTATTAGTGAAAAGGAGCTTGTATTGCCTTCTGTAGCTAAATTTCCTACATTGAAAATGTTTTCTGCCTCACTGTCTTCTCATGTAGTAGGTGTTTAAAATAATGACAAGAAAATATAAGAGCTGTTCAACATTTTTCTATGATTTCTCACAGAAAAAAACCCCAAGTTAAAGAAACCAAGAAGTTAACTTGTTAATGAAATGCTGTGGGTCTCGTCATCTATCTGAGCTGATATTTGCTATAGATATAGCAACTGTCTGTGTAGGCAGTTGACCAAAACAAATAAAAGGCATGAGGAACACAGAACTACTTGCACTCAATTAAGGAAGTGCCACATTATCTGGCATTAGTTATATAAGACAAAAATAAAGTTGAAGAAGCTTAAATGATCTCAGATGGCAGAGAGGGAAAGAGCTCCACCACAATCTGTTATCAGTGAAAGAAGCCTCAGTGACTCAGGGAAAATCCACCCACATTATAACCTCTTTCCAACTATTTAATGTGCATTCTGAATGACTGTATGAGACAGCTGAGATAAGCAGAAAGCTCCCTGCTCAAAAAATTATTGCTGAAGACATTGGTTCACTGTGTCTCCTCAGGGAAATTGAGTAAGACTTTACTTCCATCAGCAGTTCCAGTGAGAAGAACATTAATCACATCACTTTATGGAATACTTTGTCATTACTTACTGATCTTATTTTTTCTAGGTTGTAAGACAGGACACCATTTCTTGTGAAATTAATAATGAGGAATTACCATGTAGACAATGGAAAAGAGCAACATGTGATGTTGGTCCTAGTTAGGTGGCACTCAATATACTTTCATAAATAATTTCCACCTACAGTCCCCATGGAATCCCCTTATGAAATTCCTGTTATCAAAGATACGGGTTGGTAAAAGAGCAACAGACACAGCTGTTTATGTGAGTATCAGATGTCTCTTTAAGATTGCTGCAATTGCTCATAAGGCTTTTTCTGTTTCAAGGAGAAATGAGTAAGCAAATAAACTGTTACAAATATAACCTTCTATATTTCCCATAGATTTATATGGAAAATTTCAGTGTGCAGCTTAGCACACTAAAATCAGTACCTCACAAGAAAATGGGTACTGCAAAGTAATAATGTATTTGTAAGCCTCTTAGAGTAATGAAAAAAAACTTACTGAAAAAGCAAAAGTTTGCACTGAATCAACAAGATAATCTGTTTCTGTGATTTGTAAAAGCCTATCAGGGTCTCTCAGGAAAGTGGATGCTGTAAAACATATTAAGAGCTCTGGTAAGTCTAGGAACTTTCAGTGGCAATTACACAATGTTCAGAACTCAACCAGCCTGACTTCATCATGGACCCTTCTACAAAAGGAGTTACACCACAGAAAACAGTGTCTGGTTTTCCTCTTTCAAAATGCGCAATGTTAGATGGCATCGAGTGAAATTTGATTCCAACAAATGCAGCAAGCAAATGGAGTAGGAAAAGAGAATTTGGCACAGTTTTTATCCTCAGCCCACCTCTGGTCCCCAGAGCTATGCAGAACCTGTGAGCTATTGCCTGTGAGCTCTGCGGAGCGCAGCATGGCGTGCGTGCCTGCTTCCCCAGGACCAACTGTCCCCTCGGTGGCAATGCTGCCAATTTAAAAGTGCTCAGCAGGTTGCCAGTCCTGCAACCTGAGCCCCTTGCCATTGCTGCTGCCAGGAGGCAATCCTGCTGCTCAGAGAGGGCCCGTGCTGCCCTGTGGGGCAGTGGCAGCTCGGATATCCGCTGCTGGACAGCTGTACAGCACTCGATCCTGGCACTGCCCGCTCCGGTGGCCAGCAGGCAGGGCTCGGGGCCTGGCACAAAGATGCTGAGCATGCCTGGGCACTGACCCCCACAGGAGTCTCAGACACCAGCCCAGCTGTCTTCATGAAGTCATCCTCATTGCTAGGGAACATGGATGGGAAGCAGATCTGACTTTGGAAATGGGATATACCAGAGTTGTACACAGAGTGTCAGTGGGACCCATGAGTACCAGGGTGTCACGTCAGTGCCAGGCTGCAGCGAGCAGTGGGGCTCCCAATTGGTATCAAGCATATCATTTAGAGTGAATGCTTTACATTTCTTTACGTTTTAAAACATTTAATTTAATTTTTCTTAAACAAAATAATAAAAATATTCAACACGAGATTTCTAAATCAACAGGTAGAAGACAAGGCATAGAGGAAGAAGAAGTGGAGCTGAGGCTATGTTGGGAATTTGGAAGAAGGTGTTCAGACTAGGAGAAGTGATGGGAAATTCACAGTCAGTGTAATGCTGCACTGACATGGTGGGAAAATCACCAGTGCAAATACCAGCTTTTAATTCACATCCTATGTATCTTGTGGCCCTAGCACAATCCCCCATCAAACTTCGTAATGAATTACAAGGTACAAAACTTTGGTGACTTCAAATACCCTCCACTGTTTCCAGAGCTAGGCTGTACCCAACTGTTGGTACCATTTGTAAAAATAATTTAGTGTCTAGAACTTGCTGCAGATGCATGACACAGATTATTTCATCATTGTTGAGGAACAAACCAAATTACCACTATAAATTACTGCAAACTAACAAAATAACCCTGACCAAACCCAAACTTGTACCAACTTTCTCTTCCATTTAAAACAATAAAGATCCCTATACTTTGACATTGGTATATTAAAGTAAGGAATGCAATAATTACTTACTCAGTAAGGGCTGTTGAGTACAAATCACTGGAAACAATTGTCTAAAAAAGACTACTTAAGGAAAAATAAGATTAACCATTGCTTACACATGTAAACATGAGAGACAAAATTGTTACTTTCTACATATAATAGGTTTTTCAATAAATCCCATCTTTTTGCCAGTTTTTAAAATTCAGATTACATTATTGAGTGTTTATCTCCATGTTCTGGAGATGTTCTCATACAAAAATGAGGTTTTGGGCTCCACACATTACAACTGTAAATAAAAAAAGAGATAAAAACAAACATTTAAGTCTTAATGTTGCACTTAAAAGCACTCAGCCAGGTGAATACTGATAAAAAATGTAGAACAAGAGAATATATTTTGTTGCAATACTCTTTTCTGCCCCTCAGATGCCATACCCATGGAGGACAGCTCATTTTTGAGGCAGTGAGATCTTTTCATGCGGAGTACTTTTGTTAACGTATCTCATTAAAAGAAAAGGATTTCACAAAATTCGAAATGAAAATAACCTGCCATTGATTTCCTATTGTGAGAGTAAATACATTTTGCTATCCAGGGCTGTGCATCTCAGAGTGTCAGGACCATAGAGCTACTGTCCTTTAAAAAAAAACAAAACAAGGCACTTATGAATTGCTCTTTAAGTGAACAGAGTCAGTGGGAATTTGATAGCATTTTGCCAGAAGAATGTTTTGCCTGTGGGCTAGGACTGCTATGGGCAGCCCAGTGTCACTCCAATGAACTCCAGCTTACCAGGGCATGTGTGAATGATTTCTTTATGCAAGGCCCTCACAGCCAGCACACTTTTGAACGAAACACTTGTTTTGAGAAATTCTAGTCTTAGTCTTCTCCTCACTCCCTCCATCTATAAAAATAAAAAGTTAGCTTAAAAATGTACTAGAGAAATAAAACTGCATCCAAACAAAATTTACTCACTCCCAGGCAACTGTGCTGCTATTTCTAGCTTACTGGCAGAAGATGAATTTGTGATTTAAGGGCAGAATTTAATAAGTGGCAATATAGCAAAAAAGGTACCTTTATACAGTAAGCATTCTGTGCTCTGGAATGAGAACTTTCAGACTTCTCTATGTTGCATGTCTGAACCTCATTCATGTTTACATCACAGTTAAGTATTATTATATTTCTAAAATTCTGATTTTTTGGAAGCTGTGCATTTTAAAAAGTGATACTTTTCTCAAAGAAATACCTTCATTTTACCTGTTCTGAGTGTTAGTCTGGAATATGTGATAGACATGTAAAACTATAAATATAAATTTCTTGGTAGAGGTGCAAAAGGGTCTCCATTATGAAATCTCAATTATATCAGCATGAATAGACTCATTTTCAGTTTTGTTTTTTTTTGTTTGTTTGTTGGACTTAGTTTTTTTATTGTTGTTGCTGTTGTTTTTTAAATTACTCTCTGTTTTTTTAATTGCTTAAACAGAGCTAATAATGCCTAAAAAAAGTGCAATAAATATGCATGCTTGTGTGTGCAAATGTAATAATAAATAATCATTAAGCACTACTTACAAAAACACAGGAGACACACTTCAGCAATTTAATGTCTCTCAAGGTGGAAAGAAGTTTTTCATTTCCACGTGTAGGGCATTCAGAATAATTTCCTCAAATCAGCTTTTAGCAAGTAAGGAGAAAGTGCTGTTGTTTATTCTGAAGTCTATTACAACATAGGGCATCAAAATCAAAGAAGCATACGATGATATTTTTTCTTTAAACTGGATTTTTGTGAAAGTAAAGAAGGCACTGCTGCTTCTTTAAAGATGAGACACATTTTAGCTGAATTTACATTAAAGTCTCTCAACTAATGATGATATAATGTTCCTGCTGTTCCAAAATAGTAACATTCAGATAATATTTAAAAATAGCAATATAAATTAAATATTTTCCACTAAATTGGTCTAAGTAGTTCTTGCTCAATGGTGTGTGCACTACAACATTAGGGCATTTTTGTATTGCTATTATTGATCAGTGTAGAATTGTGAATTCATTGCAGTGGCATCTGGGAACAAAATTAAAGGAAAAAAAGCCATATCTGCATGGTCAAATATCCTTTTTGGTCCAATCATGCTGAAATGTATGCAAATACTTTAACAATTTTGAACATCTAGGAATGACCCTCCCATGGAATTAATGTTTGAGTACAGCAGGATAACCAATCATTGGCACAATGAGTGGGGGTAGAGGTGACCTGGCAGAAAAGGCAGTGGGATTTCCCACATGTAGAAAAATAAACCAGTCAGTTGTAACACATTTCATTTAATATTTTGGCGGTTGTTTCTTATGATCTTGAGAAACAGCTTTGAGTTTCAATACCATGAGTGATGCTATGTCTTGATACACATTCACATAATTCCATCTCAAGTATTACTGCTTGCTTTAGGAAAATCATGCTACAACACAACAGGGATTTTAAAACTACATCATGCTTTTTATCTTTTTCTAAAGTCATTATGCCAAATATAAGCAATTTAGTAACGGAGTACTGTCATTTCTGTTAGTGTCCAGATTATATTTCATGGAAAAAAAATCCACTGCTTCCATTAGACTAGCTGAACTGAAGATAATTAATACAGATTACAACCCATGGAAGGAAAATAAGTCAAATTCCTGTGGAAGTTTAGTTAAAATAATATATTTTTATTTCCTTCAGGTAATGATTTGCTTTAGATTTATTAATACAAAGAGGGTACTAAAATCTATGAATGATTTGCTTTCTTCGGAGGATGTTGCATATATTAATTGTTTTCTTTCTCATTAAAACTCCTATATAATTTAATAACAAAAGCACTGATTTTTTATTAAATTGAGATTAATTTTGTACCACTTAATTGTCCTGACATTATGACAGGCTTCTTTTTTCTGAGTAGTTTCAAAGGAAAATGAGAATCCAAAAGAGGCAAAAATCCAGAAACAAGCCAGCTAACTTTGCATAAATGTTGACTAAAGGGAAATCTCCACGATCTCGAGACTACTAAATTATGATTAATTTCTTATTATGATGAAAGGGATAACAGTCTTGTCTTACCACCATGAAAAAAAATCCACCAGGAAACCACAGGGAATACAATAAACAGTATCTGCAGCCCTCCTACCTTTCAGTGTTTTGATTGCATCAGATACACACATCTTGAGCAGAAAACTTTGGTACAACAGCAGACTGCACTCACTTTTCTTCTGCAAGAGATCAGGTGGGATTGGGAATCTAGGATGATGCTGTGACAAGTTCAGAGGCAGACTTTCTCATATATAAACAATGGGGATAATTGTTCCAGACTTTCTGGGGCTGCTGTGGGACTAATGCTCAGGGAACAATTAAAAAAATGCTGTACAAGAATTGCTTATTAACAGACAAGAAGAATCTTTTGGAAGATTGAAAAGCTTAGAGTTACACCCTCAGGGCTGCCTATGGATTCAATAAAAATATTATTAGTTTATATTTGGCAAGAGACATCTGGAATAAAAATTATCATACTGTAAGATGTGTCTCCCAGATTTAGGGAACAGTGTACCTGGGGGGGGCAGTATTTGAATACATGTGCAAACCCTCACAGTGATCATAACTAGGGACTCAAGAGCTACTTTTCCAAAAAACAAAATGTGCTTCAACCCCTTTGGAACTGAAAAGAATCTGTATGAGTCAAGAGTTGAAGCTTCCTGGAATGCCGTAGACATATTTCTGTGTGATGGGGACATTCTGGGTCTGTTACACAGAGAAAGCACACGTTCAATACACAATACAGCCCTGTTTGCCCAACACCTTGGTCTGAAACCACAGCCACTGAAGCCACCTAAAGATCAGTAACTCATTGTATGAAGTTGCTGTGCTGTGTTAAGGGGAATTAATTGGCTCCTTGAGCAGGTTTTGCAGCTTATGCAGATATCTACACCAACCAGCCAGTTACAACTCTTTATTTACTACACTGGTGTTATTTCTGTGGACACTAATTCAGTGGTCAATTTTATAACTAAACTATAACTTTTTTTAAAGGATGCTGACACACAATTCAAATTAAAGTGCCAAAAGAGCAAAAATAGCTCTATTAGTGATGACCAAATTACAAAAATTTTAGAAACATAGGTGCTGCATAATAGGTTTAAAATGCTGATGAAAATTGACTAAGACTCCCTAAAAGTACAAAGAACTGTGAATATGTATGAACTCCAATTCCACTTGAGTATGAAATTTTTAAGTACATGAAAATTTTAAGGACTCAAATCACCTTGAATAAAAACATAAATTAAAAATTGGATGTCTAATCTAAGGACATACAATAATATATGCAACAAAACACTTGACTTAAAAAAAAATCTTATTTAAAAATACTGTGTCACTATTCTGCTGTTGCAAATGCTTTTCTGTCGTATCAAGTCAGTGTATGCAGTTTAATTTACTTTTGGTTAGATATGCATTTTATGAGTCAGTGCAGATCTTAAAAATCTATTATAAAATAATGCAGTCAGGACAACAATAGTTAATACAAAACAGTTGACACTTTCTGCTGATTGAGTTTGATTACTGCAGATGGCAACCACACATGCACAGGAAGGAATAAAACCCTTCAAGAGAACTCAGGGCTCTGTGCGTCAAGGTGCTGGCATAGAAGGTGATGTTTTTCCCTCAACAAATTTCCAAAAAGGAACAAAACGAAAATAAATCCATAATGATGATATTTCTTGTTTTCCCTCTACATGCATCAAGAAACTTTGCTTTAATTTTCCTGGCTTGCTGGGATGCAGTAGAGCAACTTGCATAATCAGACAGTGGTTTTAGAGATAGAAAATAAGGGTAACTCTGCTTGTTTTTTCTTTTATCAAAGATCCTCAACACATTTACAATGCTCTTCCCTGTTAAAAGAGTAAATTGTATTGTTGGAAACCTCTAGGTGTCAGAGAGAAACAGGCAAGGTCTCACCACAAAGGTCCCTGCCAGCAATCAGCAGTGTCTCGGTTTCCCAGGGATCGCCTCCACTGGGAGGGACTCAAACACATCTAAAGACCATCAAAACCCAGCTTGGGCACTCAGGACCAACTCCACCTCTTGGAGGGACTCAGACACATCTAAAGACCATCAAAATCCAGCTTGGGCAGTCAGGACCAGCTCCACCACATTACACTGCTAGCTCTGCAACTAAGAGATTGGATTCAGAGAGGTTATTAGTCTCCATGTTAGATGCTTTTGTTTGAAAATTCTTTCTCCCCAACAAACACACACTACCAGAACAGCCTGCTATCTTTGTCCTCCACTTTTCTTTCTGTACTTTCTAAAAATGATATCACTAAGCCATATTCAGTCACATAATGAAAAGTGTGTGTGTTTATTTGTATGCCCCTCTTGAAAGGGGGGGTAAATGAGTGCAGATGATAAAAATAACTTGCACCTGATCACATCAGCAATAACTTACAACTGAGGCCCAGGAAACTGGCGGCAAATCTTCGTGGTCATCATGCTGGCCAAACACAGTAGGAACAAACAACAGTATGACTCTACTCATGCAGTTTCGGTTTCGCAAGATGACATGTGTGACCTAGAGCTGCTGACAGATTTGAAACACTCTAAACCTGTGTGCACATTATTTTCCTATCAGATGTGTCATTAACTTAATTACTGAAGCATATTGTATTGCTAGGCATATAAAAAGCACAGAAAACATGAACAGTAGCAAAAATCAGACCAAATGCATGGGAACTGAGCTCACTTGCCTTAACACTGACACCCATTGTGGCTGGAGGGGTACTGAGCATCTGCACAGGGCTGGCAGAAGACAATCAGTAGGTAACCTCCAGAGTCCACAGCTGTTGGTATGGAGAAGACCTGAACAATCTCAAACAGCACCAGATGCCTGTGGCTAGGCATTGAAAATGAGCCCTAAAAAGATACCCAAGAAAAGTTTATAGACTTACGCCTCCATGTAGCAGCATTTCTGCACTTGATTTACTGTTGGTATTCTTTATAATCAAAGAATGGGATTAGACACCACTCTTAAATGGGACCTTTGAAAGTATATACTAACTTTTGATTGGAATAGTTAGGTGCTGTATTCACAATAAATTGTCAATTGTACGAGCAGAAGTTTTAAAGAGAGATTTTACTCCAGCAGTTAAAAACTTAAAAAGGCAACTGTCAAAACTTCCATCTGCAGCAATGTGCTGCTCTTTACCTGAGCTGCAAAAACAGTTTGATGCCACAAAGGCTTTGTCTGTTAATGTTTTTTTTTAAATTTAGCTACATATTTTCCTATTTTTACATTTGAATATTGAGCCAACTGTCTTCATCCAGTTCTGTTTGGAATCCTTGAAATCCTGATTTTGCAAGGCTGCAATAGCCATAGAGATCACAGTAATATATTTTATTTTCTTTCCATTCAGAAATGGATATCAAAGGGTGGCAACAAGAAACACAGTTTCTTCTGAAACTGCTATAAAAATAGAAGATACTAAGGTTTGAAATGAAAATACTTTAAAAGACCATAAGGCTTTTTATATCAGGTTTAATTTTATTTTAATTTAGCTTCAGAGAGTTCTTTTTCCAGTCTTTCCACACTGGTGCTGTATTTCTCTTTGTAAATGAAGGCATTAATGGTGGAAAGAATAAAAATATTTTCTAATTATACTGCTATTAGTATTTAAAAATTATGTGGGACATTTCCTTGAGGCAGTCCATTGGGACACAGAGAGATGGGGTTCATTTTCCCCAAAAGAGAAAACATTTAAAGATTATAATGGAACCTCTCACATTAGTCAAACAAGCCTAAAATATGGTCCAAATGAAAAGTTTTAAATTTATTTCTATTTCTATTGCAATGACATTATATTGAGAGCATTCAGGCAGGGTTCTAATCAAACAGGGAATATTCCAGCAAAGGGGTCAGTTCCTGTCTGCATTCTTTTTCCCAGGAATAGCAGTTTGGTGCTATCTTACTCTAGTTCTCTAGTCATTGCACTGGGGACATGGATCTAAAGCATTCACTTGTCATCCATGTTTTTTGATGTCAGAGATCTCTGTCCTTTAATCATTTTTTCATAAACTCACTGTCCAGGGCAGAACTAAACCCAGCGTGGCATGACTGTGGTTAGTCAGAAGTTGGTCACCACTTTCCCCCCAGGGCTCATTTAGTGTCACTCCTATACCTTCCGTTTCCATTCCCTTTTTAAAGCCAGATTGCCCAAGGACATAATACATTCTCATGAACAATGTTTTTGAAAACTTAGAACAGGAGATAAAATGAACAGGCATTGACCAGAGAATGAGACCACAAATAAACTGCTCTATAAACTCCAGGAAATTATATGGTAGAGCACCCAAGTAAAAAGGTTTCAGAAACTTTTGTTTTTGATGGAAACTCAAAACTTTTCACAGAAGGTTAGCATTTTTTGAACCCAAAAACCAAAACCAAAATCAAGCTACCAACTCCAAAACCTTTAATTAACAATACAATTTTCTGTCAAAAAGAAAAGATTTAGCAGAAAGGGTAGCATTCACTTTAATTTGTTTTCTTCTATCCTAAGATTAGTCTATATTGTCTTATGATGGAAATACAAGGATGAAGCTATCTCTTTGTATTGATTCCTCCAAAAACATATGTTAAAATATGAATATAAAATATGTCATGAAGAAGTGAGCTGTGGCTGGATTAGATGGATAAAAGCTCTCCTTTCACCACCCTTTGTCCCTCTGTTCATGCATCACCTCACCAGGTATTACAGTTGTTTTTGCTACCAGGCTGTGACACTCACTGAGGAAATGAATGGTCAGGATGAAAAGTGTCTCAGGGCTTCTTACAACAAAGCTTTATCAATTCTCCTACTGTTTGCAGGCAAGAGGGCAGCATATATCTGCAACATCAAATCAATCTGTGAGTTACTGGATAAACGGGATAAACTTTTGTCACAGACCCAGTGAGGGAGCTCAACTCAGATCTAAAGTTATGCAAAATTCACTTTATCTGAAATGTTACAAGATTCAGAACTGTGAGTAAATTCTGTATCTTCTGTTTTCTTCTGAAGTTGAGCACATATCTTTAATATCTTTAAAACAGTACAATCACCTGACAACTCTCCATTACAGTAATTTCACGACTACAAGGCTCACCCTTTTGACTAAATTTTTCCCCCGAACCCAGAAGAAGTGCGCAGAAGTGCGCCTTATAGTCCAGTGCGCCTTATATGATGGACAAAGTTGCAAAAGTTGCCAAAACAGAAGTGCGAGTCGCAATTGGGGGGTGGTGCCGCTGGAGCGCCGAGTCGCAAGGGGCGGGTGGGGGGGGAGCAGGCGGCTGCAGCTGGCAGAAGCTGTGAGGGAAGGGAGGGAGCTGCCGCCAGCCCCGGCCCGGGCGGAACAAGAATCTAGGCAGCGCCACTCTGGGCGTGGGGGCAGGGGGAACGAGAAGCCGGGCAGTGCTGGCCCCAGCCTGGGCGTGGGGGAAACGAGAAGCTGGGCGGCCCTGGCCCGGGCATAGGGGGAACAAGAAGTGCAAGCCCGCAACAGCCCTGAGCAGAGCCTGCTCGGCGGCAGCATAGGAGCAGCGGCAGCACGGTCCAGGCGGCCGGGGGAAAGTGGCGGCGGCGGCGGCGCAGCCCCTGCAGCCGTGGAAAAGTGGCAAGAGGCTGCAAGAGGCGGCACAGCCCTGGAAAAGCGGTGAGTGGCGGCGAAAGGCGGCGCGGCTGCCACCGCAGAAAAGCAGTGACAAGCAGCGCAGTCCTGGGGAAGTGGGGAGCAAGCGGCGCAGCCGCCGCCGCGGAAAAGCGGGGAGAAGCGCTGCCGCCGCTGGCCGGGTGGAAGCTGGGACACAGTGCAGCAGTGTCGTGGGAGCCGTGAGCTGTGCCAGATGGCGCCGGGGGTGGGCAGGAGTGCTGGGGCCCGCTGCACGGGGAGGGCGCCTGGGGCTGCATTTAAAGGCTACACCAATCTTTGAAAAATGTTTGCAAATTGAGCATCTGCCAGTAATCCTTTACTTTGTTGCGCGCCATGCGGCTCCTCGCTGCAAAAAAAAAGTGCACCTTATAATCCGGTGCGACTTATATGATCTACAAAGTTGCGAAAGTTGCCGACTCCCGGGGGGTGCGCCTTATGGTCCGGTGCACCTTATGGTCATGAAATTACTGTAATTTCTCATTACTTTGCATTCCAATATGATGCCATAGCCCTAAAAAAAGTTTTAAAAAAATCACTAAGCTAGGTATAAGCTTGAGTTTCCACTTTTTAAAAAAAATAATATCGGTGTTTTAGGTGGAACATTTCAGACATACCTCCTCATTTAGTTACATTAACTCAAGCTCAGTATGGTTTCAACTGCCCCATGCATGCTTTTTTCTGTGGTGTAAAGATGTGCATGAGGCCTCTCAGAAGAATTGCTGCAATTATTTCCTCAGATCTTTGGCCACATTCCCATTTCAATCAAATTAGCAGCTGCTCCTCTTCATTCTTCTACCTCTACAAGAGCTGCTAAATTGTCTTGCTTCCAGATCTTTATGTCAGTAAAAACAGAGAAAGAAGGAAAAAAAACCCCAAAAAATGAAGGGATGTCTTCCTACACATACAGTCTGAGTATGTAAAAAGGATAAAATATTCACCTGGCAGTAGAGACGTGCTCACTGGTTTTGTATGGCTTCTAAGGGGTGACAACTACTCTTGACTGTGATGCCTCTTGTACTCTGATTCTCTCAGAGCTACTGACACATATTAGTGATGAGACCACAAGCCTGAGCAAGTACTGGCTCTTATTATCTTAAGCCTGCATTGAAGGCATTAGGCTGACTGAAGTTCATGATGAGACTCATATAAAGCTAAGATTTACTTCTGGTTCCTCCACTGACTTATTCCTTTGCACTTGATCCCACAAAGTACAGATTTATCAGACTGTGTTCTTCAAGACATCAATTATTTCCTAGAAAAGCTGATGACTAAAACCACTTGCTACATCATCACTGCACGTTGACGACTCTGAGGTTCATCTTACTTAACTGGCACGTGTTCTTTAAGAAAACTGCAGCTCACAGGGCCAAATTATCTGCTGCTGAATACTAATGGCTCATTTGCAGCTAAGGCATGAGAAAATTCAAGCCTGCATTGCCTCTTAAAGTCATTGCTCGAAAGAGGTTAGGTGCCCGAGGCACTGGAATCCAGGAAAATTTTCTTTTAATTACTAATTGCAGCAACAACTACTGATTGTGACTAAGGATATCAAATATTTTCCATAAGAAGGTGTCTTGTTTTAATTTGACACAAGGAGGTATTTCTGTTTTAATTACAATTACACAAGACTTTAGCCACGTAAACTGAAACCACATAGCCCAGGAAAAATAACATTAGCCATGTAAAAAATTCTGAAGGTCCCTTATTTGAACTACTGAAAACACATTCACTTTAAGACAAGAGAAGAAACATTAAATGCTCTTAAATCCTAAACATAAATTTCAGTACATAACATAAATTACACCACTTCCTGAAGAGGTCAGTAACAAGTGAACCAAACAGGCAATCCATAAAGGGGAAAATTTTATGTTCAGTTAAAATAGACAATCTCTCCATCACTTCTCCGGTTCTCCTGAATGAAACCAATCTAAATGTAAAGTGTTTAAATTAAGGTGCTTTGAATCAAAAGGATGCCCTGTGTTCAGAGGCAGTCTATTGCACTCTTTGAAGTAATGCCTCCTTCATAGCCTTAACTCCCATATGTTGGTCAGCATATAAATCTAAACCTTAAATTGGGCTGTGAACAAATGTGGATAACAGATATGGGTTGCTGCTAATCTTTGTATTAATCTCCTTAGCAGAAGGGAAACATTTGAAATTTTCAAACTGTGGAAAGAGAGTATGACAAGAGATGAGTGTGCGTGGGAGAAAAATAGGTTCTTGAACCCATAATTGTGACTCCCACACTGTTTGTTGCAACTGTCTGTGGTGATAGCATTCATAATACCTCATCCCTTCACGGCCAACACCTCTTCAGTTAAGTATTAAGCTTATCTTTTATTGTCACAAAATAATACACTCCTTAAAGATTCTGGCTGAGTTTGTAGATTCAGGGGGCAGTGTGGTGGCAAAATCAATATACAGTTCATTTATGCTAATACAGTCCCCTTCAGTTCCACAACAAAGTGTGTGCCCATTTGCAGTCATGTTATTATTGACAGCTATTATTGTCAGCGAGCTCATAGAAAAACCAAACATGCCTGCAAAAGGCACAATTCACATTGCTCACTAATAGAACACAATAGAAATTTGTACTTATTTATTACTGTTTAGCTGAAGCAGGTCTTGAGGATATTTCTTCTAGCTTTCATCCAGCTGATGAACCAATAGTATCAGGCAGTGGATGGTCATCTCCCACTGACTTCCAGGCAAGTATTCCAATTCAAGCTCCCTACAATGCAGGATGAGACCCACTCTCCAATTTTTTGATCCACTAAATTAAAAATTCAGACAGAATGTACATAACTACTCAACAAACTTTCAGCACCAAATCAAGATAATTATTATTGTGTCATTAGGTGCAAAGTAATGACCAATTAAAAAACTAGCGATGTGAGAATAGTAGTTAAAGATATCAAATCAATACAATCTCCAAAAATAGTACAATACTGGGCAGCTGTAGCACATTTTTGACTAATTTAGTATTCATATCTTACTCTATTTTCTCTGTCCTAAAAAATGAAAATTGTGTTAGTGTCAATACTGTATCTGATTTGAGAGAGCCACATATTATTGCATGCTACATACATTCCTTCACTTTAATTTTAAACTACCCTTCAGAGTTGCTTTGGGCTTAACTCATATCTTTAATAACTAGCTTAATACACAGCTATTTTATTATCCCTTTAGGAAAACAAATCAACTCCTTTCTGGAAAAACAATTCTGATGTGATATTAAAAAAATGAAATAAATCCTGTCAAAGATGTGAATAAAAATAGGATGAGTGTAGGACAGAGTATGGCTTAAGTCACGATTTCATTAATTTATCTTGCCCCTCCACTGCTTGGCCACAGACCATGACATTCACAGAACTATTATTTTATAACTCTCACATATGTGCAATGATGTTCTGGATGTGCAAATATGTTCTTTTCAGTGCCATTACTCATGCACAAAGACAGGCACTGTTTCTCTCTGACACTTTGATGCACCTTTCCTCAGCTTCCTTACCAGATACACCTGCTAAGCCACACCTGTGTTGACATGCTCAACAGGCAAACACTGCTGCAATAACAAATCAGCTGGCAAAGAGGACAACACAGGAATCTGACAGTTTAAGCCCAAGTCAAGCTTTGTTCTGGAGACCGAGTGCCAGGTCTTAGTGGCTGGAATACACTAGATGAAACACCTGGAACACACCTTTCTAGTTCCACTCCTGAGAAAACCATTTCAGATGTTGCAGTACTGTTCATAGTACAAACCAAACTACAGCCAGTGGGGAAAATGAGGACATTCTCTTTAAAACATCTGAACTAAAATTTTAATATAGACATGCTCTGTGAAACTGTGCTTCAGGTCCAACAGAAAAAGGGCTGCAGAAAAAGCGGATGAGACGTCTTGTCCCAAAAAGGAGAACAAGTAATTCAGCAGGTATAGATCAAGAGGGAGGTCTAGCTCAGAGGCATAAAGCAGAATAGTCCAGCATGGGAGAATGGACAGGCAGATATGAGGAAGTATTTCTATGGGTCTACACAGCTCACAGTTTCTTTCCTGATCCCTAGCAGAAGCATCCTCCCTACTGAGGGGAGCAGCCCTCCTAAAAGAAGCATGTTAAGCCAAATGAAGCCCTCAAGCTTTACCTCTACAGAGAGAGAAACCAGTAATGAGAAAGAAGAAATCTGATTTTCATCTGCCTATTCTCACACTTGCATTTCACCTTTTGACCATCTCTCTGCAGCTCAGAAGAGGTCAGCAATGATTCACTCTTTCCGAATCAAAGCTTCCCTCAGGAAGTCTGAGGGAATACATTCTCCTTGGTAGAGTGTGAATATAACACAAGCTGCAGTGGCATTCCCTATCCTCACTATATTGGTCTGTGAGACATAACCAAAACTAAACAGATTTTAAACAGAAGGAGGACACAGCTGGTGTATTAACTCTGTAATTTTAAAAAACTATTTTTATGTGTTTTCTGTTGTACACTAATCAAATTTCAACGGAAATCAATTACTGAACCAAGATGATTTTGCTATGTCCACAGAATACACTGAAATATTAGTATGCAACAGATGTAAACATACAGGTATAGGGATTGTTTGCCCTTTTCCATGGCAGAGATTGTGTGCCAAGATTTAAACAATTTTGGGGATACTGTACTTATTAGGGATACTTCTGAGAGACACTATTTTTGGAAGCATGGCACAGAATTCAGAAATTGAGCTAATGATGAATAATAAATCTGTCTACTGTCTTTAATTTTACTCATTTTACTCACTTTACTTCCATAAATTTTAAATGAAAGTGTTTATATTAAAAGTTTAAATGCAAGTTTGCTTTAGTCAACTACCTACATGATGTAAAAGAGAAATAAATCTAATACTGGACTCTGGGCTGAAATCTGTTGAGGAGTGGTGAGCTTCTTCTTCCACAGTTGATGTTCATAGTAAGATATGGAGCTGAAAAACTGCTCTCCTGCTCTTTCCCCTTCCTTTCCCCAGAGCACCACTCTGTTTAAGCTCCACACACCTGGAGTGCCACTCACTGGTGGCATTCACTCCTGGGCAAATTAACCCTAAAATGTATCCAACCTTATCATCAACAGTGCATAATAAAAAACAAATACACTTATATTGTGCATAGATGTCAAAAATAACCAGGAAAAGGAGCAGTGTATTCACTAAGGTACTGGGCCCAAGATTTTTGTTCCATGTCACACAGCTTGTGAAGGAGCCCATTAAGACACTGTAACTGAAATGTGCAATTTGGAAGTCTTTAAAGTGTTTTCTGACAGAAGTTGAAAATATAAGAAAGAAATGAGTGAGAAAATCTGTTCTGAACTGAGAAGAGATATGAAAGGGGTGAGAACACAGAGTAGGGATGTAGAATTTGTTTAGGCTAAAGATTTAAAACTTTTGGAATTTATATCTTACATGATGAGAGGGGTCTTGTGACACCACTACAGAAATACTTGATCAGACCCAAACAAAACTAGGATGACAAAGACCATTTTCAAGGAGGTCAATATTGAATAATTTTAAATGAGCCAAAAGCTTATTTTACATGCTTTCCAATTTTTTTTTTTTAAAGAACAGAAAGTAAAAGATTTCATTATTAGTAGTAAATTGCAAATACATCCATAAACAATGACATCTGAACTGGAAGGCATTGCAAAGCTTGACACCCTTGTTGTGGTGGAAAAAAGCACCTTTTGACAACCTTTATAAAAAAACTGAGACGTGGCACCTGAGTTGAATATATGGCTGCATATAGACATTTAATAATACCAGTCCTGTCAAGAGGATGGTGAAGTTATATCTCTTTGGAAAAGGAGGAGGACAAATGTGAGTTGCAGCAAAGGACTTCAGGATTTGGCAAGTATCCAGAACACATCTGGGAGGAATGTATATTATGAAAATAATGGAGCTGGGAAATATATGAGAGCTGTCTGGAATTAGACAGATAAAAGCTGTAAATCCAGAGGTTTCTTTTAGAGTTCTGAAAGCAGCAATTTCCCAAAGAGAAGACATGTGGCAGTACCCAATTCAGAAATATCCAGCCACTGAGCAGGAGGTAGCTACAAGTTCCAAAAGACTACATCCTATTAATAATTTTGTCTTTAAGCTCAGGCTATTCAACTAAAATAGAAGAGGAGAAAAAAGACGCATATGGGTGGATCAACAATGGCTAAAAACCATCAGTGTCAGGTTGCTGTGGAAAAAATGTAAAATATGGCCTTGAGTTTTAATAGATGAAATATTTCCAGTATAGACAAGGCATTATTAGCAGCACTGTCTGGAAATTGCATCCTGTATACAATGTACTCCATTGGCCACTGTTCAAGAAAGAGAAATTGAGCTGAAGCAAGAAAACCCAACTGAATGAACAAGTGGATGTGGATTCAACAGAGGATGAAACTGAAAGAGGTTGGCTTGTTTAGCCCTTCAAAGCAACGATTGGAAGCTTTCTAGGTTGGTTTTTGTTGCTGTTGTTTTTGGTTTTTTCTTAAAGTGAGTGAAATAATCATGCAGAAGATATATTTAACCAGTACTCAACCATATCACATTATACATACTGTGTCATCAAAAACTACCTATGAAAATTAAGGCTGAAAAAGAGATTTCTAATCAAAGTTGAAAACACTCAGTGGGAGTAAGAATTGAAAAAAACCTAAACCATTTTCAAGATAGAGTTTATAAACAAGAAAGCTGCCAATGGCCATATGTCAGAAGATGATGATAAGACTCAACAACCCAGCAGTATGTAAATAATGGGCTTATACAGACAGCCAAACCAAAGCAAGATGATGAAAAAGAAGCTCTACTTGACTCCAAATTCCAATAGTCAGTGAAATAAAATGGGAAAACACCAACATTCTTTTATCGTACTTTCAGTAGGATAAGATTATTCACTTTATTCTTCACTTACTTACAAATTTCTAAAAGCCTTTAAAATTTTGTTTGGTTTCAAAACATTCTTTCAAAATAAAAAGCTGAAACATGTATTGAAGCACTGAAGTGGCATGATTCATCTTTTCTAAGGTGTCTACTCTTTTCAAAGATTATTTCAGGCAAATCTATGTGAGGATTCCACACAAATTCATAAATTGTTTCCATGGGGGCATATATCACCACAACAAAAGAAGTTAAAAATAATTTACACAAATCCAGTCTTCAAGAAAATAAGTAAGAATATAGTTGTGGTCAGAAGCTTGGACTATTTTTTGAGGATTTAAATATCCCAAAAGGTGCCTCATTTTAATTCTCACACTGAAGTTTTATTTTTATCTTGACAAGGATAGTGAATTGAAGAGTCTCTTAATCAACATTAAACAGGGGATTTTAATATTAAACAAAAACTATTAGTGATAGACAAAAGAATTAGTCATTAATGTGTTTTCATGTCTCACCACCAGCTGTTGATGAATATATTTGCTTCATCTGGCTGCAGAATAACCATCTACTTTATTCATTCATATGCAACATCCATTCATATCATGTGCAAAAATGCTTTTTCTGGTTCATCTGCCATTAAAACATAACTCATCTTTTAAAACTGAAGCTATACATAGTCAATCACGAATAACCCTTCTTCTATGCCCACAGAAGTAGCTGAAGGATTGTGAGCACGTGTGTGATGAGCTATGGGCTCTCAAGACTTCAGCATAGTAAGGAATTCAATAAAGCTCTTGAAAACACCTCACAGAGAAAACAGGACTATTTTTAGAGAGGTTTACTACCTTTCTTCCTTCCTTTGAACACAGTGATTACATGAGAACTCAGTGAAGTAGATCACTTGATAAAAGCATTTTAGTTTATTTGTTAACAGGGGCTAAATGTAACGTAATATATTCCTCCCAATCAAATTGTATGACAAAATCCCATTTTAAAATAGACTTTAATTATTTCAAGTAGACTTGGTGTTTCCCAAGTACAAAGTTAGATGCTGTACAACTATATCAAGTACTTGATAAATGCCAGTGAAACTAAATTAAACACAGACATAGATTTCATTTAATAGCTACAGCTGAATGACCTCTTCAATCCAAAGTGTATTTAAAACAAATGTAGGTTCATTTTGGATTTTTTTTTCTTCTCCCCAGCTGATTATATTTCAAAATGTACGTACCTTCTGCAAATTTATTCCAGAACTAAAATTTGAGTTTCGTAACAAAACATTTTTCTAGTAATTGAACTTATTTTTCATTTATTTTCACTGAATTAAGAACAGTCAGGAATGCACAAAATTCTACGTCTTTGAAGAGTGGAGGGGCCAAAAAAATAAAAAAGTAAACAGGCTTTTCAATCACTGTTATTGTGGATTATTCCTTTTATTATCCAAAGCAAAGTTGATGGATTTTAAAAAGTCTGTTTTTGAAAGAAGGATATCTCTGTATTCCTAACAAATATAATGACCTGATTTTATATTTTTTTTATTTGCCTACATTTTTTTTTCAGAGTAATAAAGATGCCAGTTTCTGCTGAGTTGTCCATAAGTACATAATGCTTGTCCAAAACAGGAAAGATAAGGTTTAGTTTCTGTAATGGTTACTTTAGAGTGCACTCATAAAACAGAGCTTTACATTCAACTCCATACAGATTTATATTTTAGGATCAATGTTAGAAAATACTTACACTGGATATGTATCTTCTAGTCTGGACAAGAACTCAGAAAATGCAGTAACTGTAACATGCAGATGTTCTGTTTTAATAACATCTGTAATAAAATGACAATTCCATAAGACTGGAATAGTGTCTTTCACGTAAAAAAACCTAAATCAAACCAAGAAAAAACCCAAACAAACAAACACCCAGGTCCCCCCAAACAAACAATAAAACCCTCAAAAAATCAAAACCCAAAAAGTGTCTTGCCAGTAGTGCTAGAAAAATAGCTGAAAATTTTGAATAAAAATATTTCACCTGATAAAGAAGTGGAGGATATGTAAAGCAGGAGAAATAAACTGCAAGAGAGTAGGTTTAGACCAGACAATGAGAAGAAATTCTTTACTGTGAGGGTGGTAAGGCACTGGAACAGGTTACCTAGACAAGCTGGGGATGTCCCATCCCCGGAAGTGTTCAAGGCTGGGCTGGACTGGGCTTTGAGCCCCATGATTGGTAGAGAAGCAGAGGTCAAGCACATAGCTCTCATTCTGAGGTTTACAGATTGGGTGCAGTGAAACAAAGACTCTTGTGGAGCTCCATATAGTGGATAACAGCATGGTAGGAACACCTAGAAACTGCCTCCACACTGACCAGAAGGAACATTTCTCATTAGAAAGGATGATGAATCTCAGCTAGAAAATAAAAGGCAAAAAGCACTCTCCAATTCTTGACAACTTCAAGCTTCACCACATTGTCCTCTAATGAAAGTCATGTCATTGGCAACATTATGGGCTATCCACTCCAGTGGATAGAATTTGATGCCATTTGATGCAGGACTTTAGAAGCAATTTTGATGCATTAGGGAAATGCAGGTTTCCTGAAAGGTGTGGAGCTTTCAGGGTCAGTGAAACAAGCTGGATATTTTTGGTCACTTCCATCTGCTAACACAGTTACTTTGGTTAATGACCACGTGTCATGGATTGACCCTGTCTGGATGGCAGGCACCCACAAAAGCCACTCACTCCTCTGCAGATGGACAGAGGAGAGAAAATTTAATGAAGGATTCATGGGAGAGACTGTTCATCAAATAGCATCATGGGCAAAACAGGCTCAGCTTAGAGTTGTCAAGTGAATTTATTGCTAACAAAATCAGAGCAGTATAATGAGAAGTAAAATAAGCCCTTAAAAACAGTTTCAGCATACAAGTACAGTTTAGTTATTTCTGGTTTTGCATTTTTCAGTATAAAATGCTTTGCTGCATAGTAGTTGAGTTTTGAAAGTCCTTAAAGAAAATGAAGCTGCTCTGAAAGTGGCCTTGTTCCTTAGTGCTGTCTAGAAATCTCTTTGTGCCCTACTGCAGCTCCGAAGGGCCAGCTGAAGTGCTAGGGATGGGACTACACGTTCATTCTGATTTGAGACAAATTATATTTCTTTTTAGTTTGTTTTTTTACAATTAGATATTATTTTAAGACCTGAGAAAGACTATATGTCATTCATTAACAAAAATTATTCGCTTCATTTTTAGCCCCTTCTCTCCTGGCTATTCTTAGACTTTCTAAACCTTATATTTTCTTGCTACTTCAGCAACATAGTCAGCTATATTAATGATTTAGATTACTTACATTATTATTTCCTACAATAATTATTGATACTATTCTAAGTTGGTCCAAGGTACAGCATTACAAGTAAGGGTGAGATGCAGGTGCTTCCGAGACACTCTGGCCTCTGGACATGCAATGACAGAGTAAGCTTCCACTCCCTGTGGAGCACCTCTTGCCTTTGTCCTTATATATCCAGGGCAGAGATTTTAAATGGGTAACCAAACCATTCTCAGAAACACATTTTCCATACTCTTAGCAGAAGGCCCATCCTCTCAGATGCTTGAATTAAGCAACTGAAAGATCTGAGTAAATTTGTGGCCTGAAAAAAGTATCTCTGAGCTATTCATATTTATTTTTAATAAACCCTGAAAAACTGGGCAAGCTCCAGGGAATTGGTGGTGAACCAGAAATGAGACAAAAGATGACAAAAGTAATTGCAGACTTGAAGGACTCTTAATGTCACATACCTCTCCCCCCAAACCTGAGTGGATGACTGATACAGGCTTCAGTAAATCTAGTATAGATATAAGGAAATATTACTTAGAATCATTTCACTGAAATTACACCTGGAAAACTACACTACATATTACCCTCATAAATTTATGTGCTAATTTGACAGAAGGAGCTGTTTTGATGCATTAGGATTAGATGTATTAGCCTACGTGCCCCTCAAGTAACTCACAACAGCGTAAGTGCTAAAAAAGTTGTCATACCACCACCACCATCATATTAATGAATTCAGTGTCAGGCTTAGTAACAAATTACAGTCTAATCAGCCTGATCCTGTTTTTTGCCCCGTGTTGTTCATCAAATGATGTACACAAATATGCCATCATAAATGGATATGCACCTTATTTCTGAGGTGGGGTGTTCAGGTAATCCATTGTTTGGGGCCACCAATGACAGTTCTTCTGAATCCATCTTTATTTTTTCTGCTGAAATGCTGAGCACAACTTTTTAACTTTTTATTCATATAAGATATATATTCATATAAGTTAGATGCAGAGAAGGTGAACATCTCACTAGTAACTCAAAGAGTGGAAAACACGGGTTACATCATCCATCTTCATTGTAAGTTCACACTACAGAGCCTATCAAAAGCTCATTATAGAATTAAACTGTAACCTCTGACACCAGTCAGTTCTTCAGAGACAATGGCATAGTAAGATCATAAGACTGACAGCTAAAGGGAAGATGAAAACTTGAAATTATGTGAAAGTTCTTTTCTCCAGAAGATTGAGGTAAGGTAGCACTGAGTAAATGGACAAAGGAAGGTTCTATTTCTATCATGAATTATGAGACTTAGTAATGATACGAGGTAATGGGTCTATTGCCTGAATTACAAAAGCTTTTCATGGCTCACTGTCCAGTTTTAGCATCTTTGAAACTGTGAAATGAATGGAAATTCAGTCACTTCCAGTACTGGAGGAAAAAAACCTACAATGTATGCTGAGATTTGCAGGCCCCTGCTTATAACTCCTTAGTAAGACACAGCAATCTGAAAGATAAAACTCTTTGAACTGATGTTGCCTTTATAATCCAAACTGGCATCCTATCCAAACATCATTTAAAAATACTTCAGAATATCAGATCACCTCTCAAACCTTTTGTACATTTTTTGTGCATTTAGGACCACTCTGAAATATTCAGCACTGAGTTGTAGTTAAAATTAGTTTAACAACTGGAATATGACAGTTGGAACTCTGTAGTAAGGGAGAAGTTGGTGATTTTTTTTTCACAGTAAGGCTTTTACCCAGCCCCAGCCTGCTTCTGCCCCTTATCAGCAGCTCATTAATCAATATTCTGAAGTTCATTATTTCAAACTATCGATGAACTCATCAATCACCAAATATAAGAAAGGCATTATTCATAATCACGAGAATTTATGGTTGGAGGGATTCTTTGTTTTCTACAAACAGCCAAGCACCCAAAAACTAATCAGTTAGGCAGAAATAAAATATTTGGCACATTGCAATGTTTTTATTGCACTGATTAAATTCAAACAGTTCTTATAACACATTAACTGAATGGCAGAACCTCCATTTGCAAAAAGTACTGTAATTACTTAATAACTCTCAAGAGTCATGTCTGTATCTGTATTTATATTTAAAGACTCCACACAGATGAACTCTAGTCCAGGCTTCCAATTTTCCATCTCAGAACTTTTAAAGTAATAATTATAAATGAAACTCAAGTAAAGAAACACCAGAAACTTTTTGCCTGCTCCCTGACCTTGGTTGGCTGTTATCACATTATCCTGATCATGAAACCAGAAAAAAATATCCACCCTAAGTTCATCCAGGCTCCGAGGTAACATCTGTAAATTGTTTAAGATTGTCCTTATCATATCTAGCCCTATCTAGCCCAAATAGCAAAATGTTTGTGGGGGTTTTTCTGACTCAAGTGTTCCAGCAGTCACATACTGATAGGCACACATGCTTTGGGCACTAAGCACCTCAAAATCCTAAATACAGAAGGTGTATGGAACTCTAGAGGTTGGATAACAAACCAGTTCCTTTACTGTTTACTGATGAACTCTTGGGGAAAGAAATACAAAAGGCACATTAAAGCTGTGCAAGCAGGCAGCAAAAATGCATTCAAATGCTGTTCACATTTCTTCCATCATTTGTATAGACAGTAAAAAATAACACCTATTCCAATATGTGTTCTCCAGTATAAATACACATTCCTCTGCCCCACTTATACCTAAACAACCATGATAAATAAGCATCAAACTACTCAGAACCAAAAAACAGTGAAGAATCTGCTTTCTGTTGTTGTAGATCTACTATCAGAACAATGCAGTGATTGAACATCTCTTACTAAAATTTCCTCTTGCTTTTCTAAGTTCACTCCAGCATCAGGAAATATAAGGCAGAAAATCAATACATATTTAACACAGTAGTAATTTTGAGTAGCTCTCAGTTCTGCTTTGCCATGGTACTGACTGGCCCATTGATGCCACAATACAGCAAGAAGTTTTCTGCCATTGCTGTCAAGGAACGAAAGTTGAGCAGCTCTCTTGGTTTTAGATTAATATAGATGTATCTTCAAGTAAACGTTGCAGTACAATCCTACTCAAGGCTATCTCTTGCTGAAAAAGCAGTAGAAATATGACTAAACACCCTTCTAGATAAACAGCCTTCTATCACTTCTATCACTCTTGGCTCCAAGTTCAACAAGAGAGACCAATCATCTAAGTCCGTTGTCCAACACATGCAATACTGGAAAACCAAGATTCAAACTGGACCAAAATTGGTCTATTGTAATGCACCTTCTTTGAAGTATTTTTTGCAAAAGACGAAGATTTAATAATTCCCTCAGACAAAGATAATTTTGTGTTATCACAAATGATGAACTCTGTGGCAAGTGTATAGTGGCACATTAAATAAATCCAATTTGACTTTGTTTATATGAGAACAAATTCCAGTCCAGATTAATATAAATTAACCTAAACTAATTTCACGTATCAGGGTGCTCAAATTAGGGGGCATGGTTGCCCTGCATGTCCCACTACAATTTTTAGAATCAAAGAGAAACCTTCCAAAGAAATTCAGGTCTGCTAAGATCTGAATTGTCTGCTGGAGCTTTTGTAAAACTATGTACAGAATATTGGCAGATAGTCCATAATCCTAAATTAGCCCTCTGAGTTATGTAAAACTAGATGATATCTAACTGAATATCATTGCCATTTAACATACCTCAGGAACAGTATGGCTGATTATTTACTAACATACATGGACAATTGCCTACGGACAATAAGGTATGTGAACAATTTTAATTCTTTGCTTCTTACTTTATGTTGGAAACTCCCAAAGCGAATTTTACGATAGAAAATGTGAATGTTGACTGAACTCATTCAAAGTCTTAGCATCATTATTATAGAAGGGACAGTCTAAAGCAACTGAGTTAGTGAAAATGTTTCTGCTGAAAGCAGTACTATACAATCTCCTTCTTGCTCATTTGCAACAGTTTGAAAAGGTTGCCTGCTCTCTCTAGCTAGTTTCCAAGCCAGTTTGATGCTGGCAGACTGAAGTCCCATTTTTCCCCACACTTCAAATGTTTTAGGACTCAGTATTGTCCTGTTGAAGAAAGTACCAGGGAAGACAAATGAAAAAGATTATGTATTGTTTGCACTGAAGAACATCTGAAGAACCATGCAAGTATACTTCTCAGTTCTTCCCTCACTGCTAATTTGGTACTAAATCACTTGGCTGTTCCTGGATTGCTCCCTGATACCACCAATTTAGACTGTGATTGCATCAAAATAATCATTACCAGGGTAATGCTCCTAAATGAGTGTGCAGCTGGTGAAATACAGCAACTAGAATGCAAGAAAGTGCTTTAGTTCCACCTCTTTGTGCATGCTTATGTAAAGAAGAATGAATATGTACAAAAACCTGCAATACAATAGAATCTGAACTCTTTACTTACTGTTTTATAATCTGGATGGAACTACTTCCAGCAGGTTGAAAAGAAATCATTCTGCCTTTCAAGACTTTATTTCTTGCACATTCTTGGATCTAACATGGCATTATTCATTTCACCCTCCAAGCACAATAATCCTTCTTGCAATTTTTGCAGATATGCATTGACTTGAAAATATTCTGTATTTTATTAAGGCACTTCTGAGCAGTTCAACACGCTGCCATGTAGCATTTAAACAGCAGTTGCCACTGACATTCTATACTCCACATAAAATCAAAGCTGGATCTAGGCTTTTCACAGACTCTGCAAAGGAAAGTGGTCCTTCTTTTCCTCTCCCTTTTTGGCATTTTGCTTTTTTTTCTTCAAATGAATTCATAATTTTAGAAAACTGTAACTAGTTGTTACAGGAAGTTTGTAAAGGATGCTTTTTCAAATTTGTTTCCAATATTCTCAGGATGTTAATTTTTTAATATATAATTAGACAAATACATTAAGTAAAACTTTAACATAGGTTAATTCTTGGTGTTGTAACAACTAGTAAAATAGATAGCTTTAGGTATAGCATAACTACTTAAAAGCTGGTAACACTAGAGCACGTTACCAAATGCATGAATCTATAAATTCATGATAGAAGGTGGATTATATATAGTATCAATCAAAATTAATCTTATTTACAATGAGAACTGTTTCATCAATAGCATAGAGGGTGATTTCTGACAGAACACTTCAAGAATAAGCGCCAGTCTTTAAGCCATACATCTCATATTTAATTTGCTGAAGCACCAAAATAGCACGACCTCTATTTAATTAGATGTTGTATTTCCTGCTCTCTTCAATCTTTCCTTGTCAAAAGGTGAGTACGCCTTGGAGGTTTTAACTGGTTTGCTAGTTTTTATTTCTGTATATAAAAAATAAAATCCTTCACCAAGCACAAATGTTTAAAGCTAATACAGTGGCCTATCTCAGCAGTAAAAGATGAACTAACTACAAGATGCTCATCAATACATGTAGGGAAAAGAAAATAAGAAGTGCTGTGCAATTCACCTCCTTTTTACTCGGAGAAAATCAGAGTATAGGAAGCAAAGTACAACAAATATGGCACCAATAATGATTTTATATGACCTATCAAATAACAGTGACAACCGTGTTCTTTTTAAAATCTGGAATGCTAAATTATCATTCAACAAGTCAATTACTATGACAAAAAAAAAAAGAAAGTAAATTTTCCTCAGGTTCCATAAATTAGTATAAGGGGTTCTTTCACATGTCAATATGTAACAAAACTTTTCCCTTAAAATGTGTTTATTCATTCACAAATCTTGCCTTGTCACTAATTTGAAAGAATATTTCCTAGGCATATGACTGTCAGACTTGATTATGTAAAGAATAGAGAAAATTTAAAATATACACTTTGGACTATTTCTCAGATACTCCATCTGAGCAACATGATACTTAAACATCAGTTTATATCAGATGTTTCCTAACATAGGGCAAAATACAATCTGCTAGAATGGACACATCAGCTTCAAATCTCTGTATAAAAAAGACAGAGAAGAAAACACTATGGCATAACAAATGCTACTGTAGTGGATTTTGCTGCTCTATATGGGAATATATTAGTGGATAAGAATAGAATTAGCAGGAATACAAAATAAGTAGGCAAGTCCTCTTTTCTTCTCCTCCAGCAATTACTAAAAATCATCACTGAGTGAAGGAATCCTTAGAGATATAGTCCAAATTCCAAAAAATGTGTAAAACCCTGATGTAAAATTTAAACTATTTGGTTTCTTTGAAATACAGATGAAGGCTTTTGCATGGAAAACTTCAAATCTATCAACCTATGTCCTCTATTAAGAAACAGGGAATACTTGACAAATCTCAGACATGAGATATGTTTGAGAATCCCCACTCTTTTATGAACCTACTATTCTATTTTAGTGTACACTCACTCATTTATTTCTGCTGCAGTTTCCTAATGGTCCCTCTGCTTCTCAAATCCAGTAATTCATGAGATAAGCATGATTCTGTTAGACCCCAGGAGCTTGGGATTCCTTTTGTTGCCTTATCTGAAGAGATTTATCTTTCTGGATTTGGATGCCCTCTGTAGTTGACTACAGTTCTACTGCTCTGTGTCAGAGTCTTTGTATTGGTACTCAGTTGTTGGCCTTTACCTCATCAGTGATTAGCAGCCAGGCTGACAAGTTTATAGGTGCCATTTTTGTGTGGCTACATCTTCTGTTACAGCCCTTCTCACCTTCAAGTGCTGCTCTGCACACTAGAAATCAGTTTATTGGAGACAATTTAACAGGTTGAAGTGACCTGGGACATTCTGTCTCTCCCTTTGAGGAATATTGTCCTTCTTAAAAGGATTCTGTGGGGCAAGTCTGGGTACAAGATGTACTAGACCATGGAAGGTCCAACCCTGCTATTTTACTGTATCCAAATAATAATAGCACAGATACATCTGACATAACTTCAGGAAAATATGTTATGCCTGGGCAGTAATTTTTAATGATGCTATGGGGAGGAGCTGCTTATAAAGAAAAAATAAGCCTAATGAAAAATATACAGAATACAGCAAACATGAAGAATGCCTACTAGAAAAAAATCACCTAAAATATAATGGGTGAGCAGTTCAAATAGCAATGTTCAAGCTTGCTTGAATGCTTTTTGCTTCATCTTCTTCAAAGGTGGAGTAAGGAAGTTTAAACATTAATGGCATTTCACTAAGAATATTGACTATTTTGGAGAAACTAGGAGGTCAGAAACTAAGTAGCAGTGGTAAATTGAATGAAAAATAGGAAAATTTGGAAATCATAAAAAATGAAAAACTTAGCGTGCATTCAAAAAATTGAGAATAACTACTGCATTAGTCTTTTCTGTAGAAAATTAGATCGATTTCTTGAAGATATAAAATTATTTAAGCTAGCAGGAATTTTTAGATCTACACCTAAATGAAGCAAAACCACTTGAGCCTTAATACCTGCAGATTCACAGTTAAAATCCTCATGTTGCTTGCAGATACAATCATTCTAGCAGGGCTGGACAGGATTGGTAACCTATGGTTTAGCTAATCCATTTCTTCTTTTCTGAAATTTTTACAGTTTTTAGTTGCAAAGCTGATTTTTGAAGGGAAGTGAGATGCCAGGGACTGCACTGAGTAATTGCACCTGCAGCTAGGAAAAGAAGTGATTACAGATGTACAGAATTAGAACTGGCCTCATACTTGCTGGGGCTGATTTCTTTCTGATCCCTATCTTTCATGTCAGTACACAGAGATAACAAGTTTGAGAAGCAAAAAGAGTGACTACATAAATGTTAAGTGCTATTGTATGGTATATATGCAAGTTCCCATAATATGTAATATTTCATGGCTGATTAGCTTGATAGTGACAGTAAATGTGTTTGCTTTGGATTTTCTCAAGCATGTAATTGTTTTTCAGGAGACCTTACATTGTTCTCTCCCAAAATGGTTATAAAACCACAGAAGCAGATTTATATGCCCACCTAGAAGTAAACATATGTGGTATACAAAGACAATCCTGACAGCTCACTTGATTTTCTCTTTAAAGTGAGGTATATCCTGGGGGGGCCTAGATCACAAGAAACAAAGCATTCAAAAATAATGTAATTTTTTGGTTTTGTCTGGCATCTAAGTTCTTGTTCTGTTTCTTTGTGTATGAAAGATGGTTATCTTTCACATAGACCCAAGTTTAGAGCTTTTAAAGACCTAAGGATAATACCAGTCTACTACAATGTCAGTTGCTTCTACTTCTTGCTTCCTCCAAGGTCCCTTTTTTTCAGCTTTTTGCTCCAACAGCAAAGCGGTTCAATTGGGCAACCTCTGAAGGAAGAAGTTTTTTGCAGCACTATTTTAATGTTCTCTGAGAGCTATAATTATCTTTTTCAGTCTCTGAAACAAGGCAAATTCTTGCCATAATTACTTGCTAATTCCTCATTGGCAACTGAAACAGTAGCATCCATAATGTGCTGAATTAACCATTCTAAATTAAAAGCTGTGAGAGAAAGTGGAAGGGTTTTTCTTCCATACTTGCTTTCCTCAGATATCTGTCCACTTTGAAAAAGGTTGTGAGAGTTGGGGAGAACAAAATAAAATGCAGAGGAAATGAAAAATAGGAAGACCATATGTGTATAGTCATTTTATGCTGATTCCAAAATAAATACAAATATTGTAAAACCTTAAAGATTGTGCTTGTTGACTGCTGATAAAGTGAGAAAATAAACAAACCAAAAGCTTGGGAACAAATCTCCAGAAAATCACACTAATATGAATTGAGTGGCCATTATCAGGTCTGAGAAATTAAATCCCCCAGTCTCACATGGCTCTCAAAAAACATACAGTGTGTCTGAAACCAGAGACACCTGGAAGGATATCATGCTTCCAAGAGCTTAGGATGTGGTTTTGGCCTTCCTTTCCAGCCACAAAAACCAGAGTCTTCAGAAGAGGCACCTGCCTGCTGATATTCACATAAAAAGGGACAATTCATTTCACACAAGGTGTAACACACAATGAGACAGGAAGGGAGTATAACCCAACAACCTGGAAGTTAACATACATCCAAAGTCAGGCATTCTTCACCATGTCACAAGATAAAGAGCTGATCTCCCAAATCTTCACCAGTTGGGGAGGTAACATCTCTTTGAAATATGTACTACTGTGTCAGAAAAAGAAGAAATTGCACCCAAGGAGAAGATGTATGAAGGAATACTACCATTATCCAAAGAGACAAGTCATACTGGAGCCTTATTTTATAGAATTTTCCATTTTCCACTCTTAGCTTCTGCTGCAGTGCTGCAGAGATGCATGGGCTCTGTATGGTTAAATGCATTTACATCCTCTCACTAACTGTAAGTGATGTAGTTACACCTCAAAAGCCACAAGCAGGAAACAACCAACAAATGCCTCAGAAAAAAAAAAAAAAAGAATCAGGATGTTTTTTCTATTTTTTCAAAAGGCTGTACAAACCCCATATTTTCTGGGTGATGTTCATCAAGGAAGCAACATCAAAATCCAGCTTTAAATGGCTGATGATAAATTGCTGTTTTTTCTCACCTGCACATAAAATGTTACAAGACATCACCATCTCAAGTACCTTTTTGCACTCTCAGTAGGTCCATCAATTAAATAACTAATAAGTGGGAAAATAGTTTCCCATAATTTAATACATGATAAGTGTGAAACCTCAATGGAACCTTACAGACCAAGAATTACTTAGGAGGCATGCTAAAATCCAATATCACTCTTCCTGGATGCAAAATCGTGTACAGTGCAACTCCCACTTTGCAAATAAACTAATAAAGTAAAGCACTGAACAGAGATTTCACCACAAATGTTTTTCAAACACTCTCAAGTCTGTGTCTTTGGCCCCCTCCATCTCAAGTTTAAAGACAAAAATCCCTGCAGGATGCCCCTTCCCTTCTCAGATTTAAAAAGGATCTGTTGTAGGCTGGTTCCACCAGCGGCCTGTGCATGCCCAACAGATGAAGAGCAGCAGAGCCACCCCTCAGCCATCATGAAGAGGCGCATCCTAGCCCAGGACCTTCCCCAGAATCCCTGCCTAGGGTCTCCTCTGCTGTTCACATCACCCGAGGACTGCCAGGAAAGCAGTCACTGCCACCTTGGGAAGAAGTGAGGACAAGTCTCTGTCCCTCTCTGCTTTCTAGGAGCTGCAAGAAGTGTTGGTTCTGGCTTAGTGAAGCTGAAGGCTTGTGCTTCTTCCCCAGCCTTTGTTGAGCCAATCAACAACATCAGATCAAGAAATAACATGAGCTCCCCTCCACAAGTGTGCCTACATTACTCTCCATGCTTCTTCAACAGCATTCCTACCCTGAAAAACTAGCACCACCACACAGGCTGACCTCCAAACAGCACAGTGCAGGCTTTGGCACCATGCAGAATGTAATGTTTTACATTTAGGATAGCTAATATTAATTGGCTTTTTCTAATGGAAACCCTATGAGTGAACAGGAATTAGATACACTTGAAAAAAAGAATCAGTCAAAAAAATGTTATGACAAACAATATCAGATATTTTTCTCCTTGGCAGCATCTCATGCAAATTATTTTATTAAAAATGTCAAATTTCATACAAGTTTCCAAATTAATATATAAGTAGGAAGTATTCATTAATAGTCCTGCCACATTGCTAATCTCATTAGTTTTCTTTGTAAAGCACAAATCAAAACACAGGAAATTTCTAGAGGAAATTTCTAGAGGAAAGTTTTAGTTTATGCCTGAATCTAGCTAACAGTTTGCAGAAATAACTTCAGTAAGATTGAAAGACTTCAAAGTGAAATTTTAAAAATGTGGGTCTACAAGAAAGAAGGCACACTACCACAAAATCGGAGGAAAAGATAATAAAAATTCAAGACGACCATCAAGCAGGAAATTTATCAATTACAAAAAAGTAACCAACAACCCTCCCCCACCCCCAAAAAAAAAGTATGACATGATGAATTGTCAAATTGAGTGCCAGAATATGCAAAGCAAGAGTAGAAAAACAATTTTTTCTAGTTCTTCAGCTCACAAATATGTGGAAATCCCAACAGCAAGATATTCATAGTAAGCAGATCTTTTCAGATGCACAGAAACTTATTCTGTGTGGTGACTAAGGGTGATCAGAATTGCCCTTAAGAACTCCCATTTTAAAATCCAAGCTAGTTCAAATTACATTAAAATATAAAGTAGTGATTACTACACTGTTTGGAGACTTTTAGGGAGGTGTTGCAGCCCACATAATTGGAAGTAATTTCTAAGCCAAAACAGTAATTTAGATCTAGCTATGATCCCTAGAGGTGACTTGTATTCAAAGAACAAAAATAAAGTGTTACATACTAGAAAGAAGCAGTACAATTTTTATTAGTATTGATTTCAGTTGAGTTTGTCTTGATGTTCACTACCAACATGTAAGTATTTTGTGCCAATGACTTGCTGGGAAGCACCTAGACCATCTTTTTAGTATGTGAGTGAAATAGGAGTGGCAGAAAGTCTTGTTTGTTACCACCTTTAATTTGCATGTGCAGCAGCAAGCCTCTTCCACCTGGTCCTCACACAGCATAGATCAGTAGACACACTTTCCCAAAATGCTTTGAATAGATCCAAGCAGTTACAATTAGTTGCAAAAATGCAAACTAATTTGAATAAATGAATGTGAGAAAAAAAGTTATTCACGGTATCCACAGATATGAAAAAGGCTAATATAATTAAGCACATGGATTTTAAAATGCAAGTTCTGCTTGTTCTACTTTATTTCGAATCCCCTTGTACTTTAGATTAAACATGTGGGTTCTTTTAAACCTTATTACAGATCCACCTGCAGCACAAACAGAACCAAATGATCTGCTCTTCTTGCCCTTCCTTGAATTTCCTCTACTGAACAGATTAAATAGTTTGTAAATTGTTTTTGACACATCCTCTGCCACAGAACACATAAAATTATGTTTTAGCTCAGCACAGATTAGGTGGAAAGCAATTAAATAGAAATAATTTATGAAAATGTGATTTCACTACATTAATATCAATGTCTTTGTATTTATGTGGTCACAGCACAGGTGTATCACTATTGTGCTAATCCCTTACAGGTACAAACTTCAAACTACTGAATGTCCAAGGCAAAGAGGGGGACAAGAATATTCTGCAATCCTTAATATGCCTACCAAGACTTACCACAGTGAAAACACATGAACTGCCTTTCATCCCAGGAGGACCAAAACCATTGCCACACAGTTGGTTAGGTGATTAAAAGAAATGACTATTGGGCATTACCTTGCTACACACATATATAAATATTAAGTGCAATATTAAGTAACAGATCTCAACACTACAACTAGGCTAAAGGGAAGGTGCCCAGAAGGGTGGTGGAACCTTCCTCCTGAATATTTCTGTGATCTGGATAGATGAATTTGTTGCTGCTATGCTCCAGTGTTGGACATACGTTGCTACATTTGCAGAACTCTTTTACCAAACCTTTTTTTGTGGGTTTGAAGTGATTTTGTGTTCTTAAAATTAAAGGTTGTTTCCTTCAATGTTTTGCACCTATTTTGTTATCAGTGAGGTTTTGATGTGAGGAGGTATCTTGTGACTTTTAAGTCAAAACTTTGAACTGATGGGATAATTATGCATTTTTCATAGAGTATATCTTAGAATACATTATCCAAGGAACTAATCTGCATCTGAGGCATAAGCTTGATGAACTGTGTTCAGACTGTTTTTTTAAAAAAAAAAACACTTTAAAAGTGAAGACAAGCATTTAAATTTAATGCAACAGAAACACAGGAGCCACTGTAATGATTCATGGACATGGAGGGAGAATGCCAAAGAGACTGGCAGGACAGATGATTGTATCATCCTTATTTTACATTGATATTGTAAGGGCAGAACTGCATTTGTCAAACAAGGAGAAAGTGATTTTGCAATAATCACAATGCAATAGAGTGATCGTGCAAATAAGGGATTTATGTCTGTGGATGAAAGGAAGAAAGAGTTCTCTTGGAGAGTGCGTACAGAGGTGACCTGTAAGTCTTGTCATGGTCTGGCAATACGTTGCTATGGCAAAGACTGAGTCAAAGATGCCACTCGGGCCATTAGCCAACATGCTGGTTTACACCAATAACACTCTCCATATGTATCAGGAGAGGAGACATTCAGAGAACATCTGAATGGAAAAAAATTGGTTCAACTACATTTCAGTTAGAGACAGCTCAGGGAGAAGAAATGTCAGCAAATAAGTCCTAGATAGGAGAAAGTAGCTGCAGAGCAATCTGTCAGTCAGCAGCACAAAGATGATGGCATAGTCTATGTTCGAGAAAACCAGACACACATTGTTGACTAATGCAAAAAACCAGCATGAGTGTTTTTACAATAATTTCCTTTGTACAGAGGTTGTTTCTATGTTACCGTGTTGTGTTTTCTGTCTTTTGGTAACCATAATATTCAAGTACTCCTGAGAAACACAACATACAAGGCAGCTGCATGGGAATATGCTACAAACTATAATTGAAACTACCTTACCAGTGAGTCTGCAATGTTATGCCACATTAACAAGCCTGTACCTAATAGGTTTGGTTTTGATCATATTTACATTTATATAATCAAGAGTGATGGTACTTAAGAGAAAGTCTTCACACCTCTACTATCACATGTCAATATGTACATTCTCAAGTGCAATGTGGGAGCAGTCTATCTTGTTTCTAAACTTGCAGAAATAGGTATTACTTGCCTGAAAATGATCTTGTGTATAAGAATAGGTATTAGCATCACACAGGAGTCTTGTAGATGTGTGTAAATCATCTTGTCATCAGAAGCTCATCTAAGTTCATACAGGAAAGAAAACATCGAGGTATCGTATTTGAACAGATGACACTGAAAAGGTGCATATACAAGCCTTTACCATTCCCCTGATTGATAAAGTAATTTTTCCCCTCTACAGAAGAGAATTTATCATGCTCAACATTGTCTAGAGATACTCAAGGAAACAATGACAAGTACAAAGTAAAAACTATTTACTACCAACATAAAATTTAAATCACTACTGTCTTCAAATAATTGAACGAATAGCTAGGAACATATAACATTTCCTTTTGTTAGATAAATGGATACTTTTCACTAAGAAGAAGATTAATGTGCATTTGAAATAGAATAATAGCTATAAACAGAAATTAAAGTGGCCCATTAAGATACAAGACTCTAAACACAATATTCTTAATCTAATTTCAGAGAATGAATAATTGCTGGACCTTTGCATTCCTGTTAATGAATCTATTTACACATAATTAAAACTATTCATCCTACTTCAAGTCTGATATATCTTGGATGACATATTAGCAAGTTAAATTCTTCAGTTTGCAATCTGTTTTTAAGAAAACCATTGGACAGAGAAAGGGTAATACTTCTTTCAGTTTAACTGAACACCAGATCTTTTATTTCCAAATTATCTCATGCTAAATATAAAGTTCAGGTCATGGATATTATCTTTTAATTAGCAATGAATAAAAGACATTGTTATTTTTGGCTACATACCTTATTGGTTATGCAGTGATAATAAATAGAAAGTGCAGATAATATGACAGTTTTAACAAGTGCCAATCACAAATATTGCCATCTTTTTTTCTATTTACTTTATCACTGCATCTCTTCTACTCAAAGAACAGCAGTTCTTTTACAGTACTGACAGGTTCACTATAAGTAAACTCACATTTTATTCAGTTTCTTTGATGGTGTCAGAAAAAGCAAGAGCTGATATTAATGAATCCCCCTTTCCCTGCAGGCAGACCAGCTGAAAGTTATTCCTTTATGCCTAAATTTTTTGAGAGACCAAGGAGATGTTGTGCATTAATCCCTTTTTCCAAATGTCCACCAGTGCTCCCATGTGTTGCCAACATCCTTGGAAGCACTGACCTGTAGCTGACTCAAAAGAGCAATCTTCTAGGAGGGCATAAAAGGTATCAAAATGAAAAAGTACTTCAACTCTGTAGGCTGTGTCTGCAATGCTGGTGCTCATGGACATGGCCTGAAGAGCATTCAGTGAGATACAGTCTGTGCTAAGGAACAGAACAGAACAGAACAGACCTGGGTTTATTCTCTGAGTGTGGAGCCAATGAGCAGAGAAGGAGGGAAATGCCTTGGGACGTCCCTGGTTCTTGGGACATCACTAACAACTAACTCCAGCACAGTTAATCCCATGCTCAGTAACCAAGGACACAGACTCAAGCGCTGACGTGGGTGCCAAGCTCTCAATAGTTTACGTTAGCATTTACAAATGTAAATGCAATCTGAAGTTGCAGTGTTGAGTGTCTGCTTCCTTCTGTATATCAGTCACAGAATCATAGAATGGTTTGGGGTGGAAGGGACTGACAAGACTGCCTTGTTCCTATCCCTCTGCCAAGAGCAGGAGCATCTTCCACTTGACCAGGTTTCTCAGAGCCCCATCCAACCTGGCCTAGAACTTCTCTAGGGATGAGACATCCACAACTTCTCTGGGAAACTAATTCCAGTGCCTCACCACCCTCACAGAAAAGAATTGCTGCCTCATATCCAATCTATATTTAACATCTTTCAGTTTAAAAGCCTTACTCCTGTTTTACTCTTATCCTCTGTAACAATGGCAGAAAAGTGGATTACTAACAATTACTGACTATGGATAAGCATGGCACTGCAAGTCCATTGGGCATTAATAATAAGGAACAGCAGAAAAGCCTACTTCAACACAATTTAATTGTACTAAATGCTATTAGTTAAAAGGGAAATTACTGTGCATTAAAACTCATCTAGTTAAGCAGCTATGCCATTACAGAGCTTATCCTCCTCCTCTTCTATGATAAGAAAATTATTTTTAAACATCTAACAAAAGAACCTGGATATGAAATGAATCTTATCTCTCAAAATATTACCTAAAGTACAGAGTTCTTGGAAAGGTATCATGAGAAGATGAAAAGTACAGCAACCTGGCTACTAGAGAGCAGACAGAAACACTTTCAGAAAAGATCACTTTCAGTAATAAAATCAAGGAAATAATTCCTGCTTTTTTTTGTTGCTGTTTTTTTAGCGAAATTTGACTGAAAAATAAAATATCAAGGTAATGCTAAATTAAGAATTATAGTTCCAGTATACTCAATGTCAGGTAAAGCATTGTTAGCGTATAAAATCCTAGGTCTCTAGTGTGAGTTTTCTCTAAATAACAGAATTTTACCAATAAACAACCTCTGTCAGGAATAAACAGCTTGGTTAATTGTTTCACAGCAACCAAGGATGAAATTCATCCATTGAACATGTTCTTTACCTGCTCTTAATGTCAAAAAAACCCACAGATACTGCAAAGCATTTCACTCTTGAGATTAGCCAGATTGTGAAAATTACCAAGTAGAATTTTATCAATGCATTTGAGGCACTCATGATTTCAAATCTGGAAAAAAATTAACTTTAGATTAATATGTAACTATAATTAATTTTTTTCATCATTGAGAGAAGAAAGTTCAGTATTTCAGATTTCAAGAAAGCACAGAAAAGAAATCTGAGAAAGTGCTGACAAAATTTTGGAAGAGCTTCCTTACAGAAAACTCTGGGAGTCCTTACAGAACAATTGTATTTTTTCTGTTATTTATCTGCATGATTCTGCTACTTGTCATGTAAAATTAAGTTCAATATAATAGAATTAAAAAGAAAAATTCTAAAAAGGAGTGCAGACACACAGCATAAATTGAGAGAGAATGTAATTACAACTCTTTCTTCTAGAGACTGATGGACTCCAGACATCAAAATGTAGTTTGTAAACTAATTTCCTTGAATAATTTAGCTTGAAAAACGAGAAGTGATTCAGATTCATGGTCTGTTTACTTCTTTATTGCACATTTATTTATTTTGTTTATTAACTGGGAGGTATTTGAAATTGTAGAACTGCCATTCAAAATACCCAAATTTGTGAAAACGTTGTAAAATAATCTTGCAGCACAAAGCAATACGTTCATTGCTTTAATACAGCAACTGATGATTTAAACTCAGTTAAAGCTAGGAAGAGAGTAGACCAAAAAGAATGATACCAGGCTTTAAGCACAAAGATTAATTATTCAAGGGAATAAAACACTACAAAAGCAGAAATTAACAGTCGCCTCAAGAAGATACAATTTTGTGTGCTGAATACATCCTCCCAAAAGGCGGAACAATGTAATTACCAACCCTCCTAAGACCATTTATACATTGTAGAAGCAGTAAGAACAGCAAGAATTTCCTGTAAAATACATTACTACTACAAGTCAAAATTCATTTATGCGAGGCATCTATGAGGTTAAAGGATTAAGCCCAGTACACTTATCTATTTACAATTACCTTTGTTCTTGTTCAGTCTTAAATAGGAAGGGATCTGGGTGGCAAAAGCCTCCCCCACTACCTGTTCTGCCCATGCCTCTGGAGAGCCAGAAGCACAGACGCCACTCCTGTGATCCTGTCAGGGCTTCTTTTCTCATATCATCTGTTCCCCTAAGTACTGCTGCTGCTCTCTGAGCTCACTGGGCATCACACCTCTAACAGAACATCTTAATATATATACAGAAGGAGACACAGTTGAGTTCCAATCTCCACAGAAGCCCTCAGAAGCCGCATGCCATCAAAAGCAAAGGCTGAGTGGGAACAGGTGAGTCACACCAAGGGGGTGCAGCAGGTGCAGTCCACAGGAGAAATCTGGGAACCTTTCAGCAGGCTCACAGGACTGGCAGGGTCAGAGCAAGGACCATGCAGCTTGGGGACACCTTTAAAGTTATCATGAGGCTTTCTACCTGCCCTGTGAGTTATGCATGCATATGAAGCATGAAACCTAACAGGCACTTGGCTGAAATGTTTCCAGCACAGAAAGAGGTGTGGGGTGCAAATGCTGTGGCTCAGTGCTGTTCAGAGGATAAATCTGAGAAATTCAGCTACTTTCTCTTGTGCACTTTTACAGCTGGATGAATGGAGATGAACCAGGACTTCTCTGCTCCCTCATTCAGATGACTGAGAAGAGTTTTGTAGGACAGAAAAAAAGATTTTGCATTTAGACAGAGAAAGTCCAACTCCACATAACTGAGAAGAAAATGAACAACAACCAGGGGATTCAAATTAAAGTAAAAGCAGTTGCTTCTAGTTTGCAGGCTTTTAATGGAACTCTGAAATTAGATGTATTGCATTTCTAAAAACTTCATATGTTTTGTTGAAGCATCAATTTAATAGTATGCAACTATATTATTAGCACAGGAAAGTAACGAAAGCTAGTAACATTTCAAAACCAACATTATTTTCAGTACTGAAAGAAAGACTTAATTTACACAATGTAATATTAGCTGTGGCAAGATCTTAGGAAAGCATTTGCATCGGTCCTCAAGCACAGGTTATCTGATGGCTTATTTTTTAACATCCGTTTTTAAAATTTCCTTAAATTGCACCAGCTGAAATGCAATTTACTAATCCAATTCCAATTATTTCTGATTCTGGAAAACCACCTCAATGCTGGGCTTAAATTGTTGAATTTGTTGAACATGGATATTCTTCTCTGACATGCACTGTTTTCTTTTAAGCACCTTTGCCTCAAATACTCATTCATGACGAATGTCTTAAGACAGCAGATTTTGAAGAAGCAGAAGTGGAAGCGTGCATCTGAGGGTTAAGTTTAGCTGGAACGCCACAAAACAGCTGCTGATCTGCTGCTTTCCAAGGTCCTGCTTTTTATCAGCGCAGTGACTAGAAGCAGCACACTCGGGGTTTTCCAAGGAAGGAGGAAGTAAGGAGATACCAAGGGAAAAAAATTAATGTTGGCAGTCCAGCCAAACCACGCGTGCCAGTAGCATCACTGAGATGCAGCTGAGTGAGAGTGAAGACGTGTCTCCAGTCTCTGGGGCAGCACTCCTGGAGATTCTCCTGCAAAAAAGATGGTTTTACACAGCTTAGGCCTGGCCTTCCTATTTTTCTACTGGATTTACAGCAATGCAACTTCACCGATGCTGTGCTCACTGGTGTAAGGCCATTTCTGCTGCAGACCCTGCAACTCCTTGGGTCCTGACAAAGCTGCCGCTTCCTCTGGCCAGCTGGACGTGCTGGGACAGGTGATCTTTGCTCCACCAGGAGAGTCACCTCTGGCTGTGACAACCTGCAGTCAAAAAAAAGGGCTCTAACCCAGTTAAGAAGATACTAAGATGGAGAAGAATCATTGCTCTTGCTTTTGCAAGGGAAAGGAAAGGTAAGACAGAAGAGAAGAACATCAGGTAAAGACTTTTATCATGAGAACTAATGGGGAGGACAAGTCTCCTACCAGAGGCCAGCAAGGGAGGGGGATATTAACCTCAAAGAAGTTGGTACCCAAAAAAAAGGATGAAAACTGCTGCAAAATTGAAAAGGTGATAATATTCAGGTACAAGAAACCCACAGATGGTTTGCATGACATCTGTTTCAGTCGTAATATTATGTGGAAGATCATAAAATCTGTACGTAATAGTGGATTTCTGCAGTCTTATTGGTTTAAAAGCAATGACTTTTCATAGAACAGGAAGCAGCAGAAATGAGCATGAATTCCTATTATTATGTATAATTGCTATTAAAATAGTAATAAATTTTAAATTGCTTAGCATTGGAAAAAGTTATCTGTTGGTTATCTGTTATATATCTATCCTATTCTAATTTACATTTTTAATACATCTCCCCAAATTTGATGTACTTTCTCCTGAAGAAATACTTACAGTAGTACCACTATGCAATAATTTGTCCAATAAAAAATTATCACTTCGGAATTTAGGATAATGTATTTTATGTTGCATTAAGTAGTACTGATTTTATTGTTTGAAATCAAGCTATCGAAATATACCATCAAAATTGTTAACTGTTAGAGTTGCTAAATTAGATTTAATGTGGTTTTCTAAGTGTTACTCCCAAACTCAAAGCATTTTAGGACAAAGCTTGTAGCAGCAGGTAGAGAACAGGTTTTACAAGATCCTCTTGATTTTTCTTCTTGAGGAGATGCTTTTGGGAAAAAAAATCATACACATCTTTTCACATTCACTAACAACATTCATCTGAATCAGTATTTCAGTTTAAGAAAACAGAACATGAGACAGAAAATTTGAGAGAATGACTAAAACAATTGAGCAGAATAATTAATGTTTTTTTAGATTAATGAGAATAAAATTATTTTTAGAACAAGCCTTTCTGCTTCATAAAAATCTAATGGCTCAGGATGGTTCATGGAAAAAAAACTACAGAAATTAAAATATTAATTAAAGATTTTGTGTTTCCACTCAACTTTCCCTCTGTATTACACTGAATGAAACCTGAAAGGAATGGAGTAAGGTCCACTAGGCAATTTATAACCTTGATCTAAAAAAGTAGGTACCTGTGTTAATAAAAAAAAAGCAAATTCAAAATCGAAGAATTCTTCAATTATGTCCTTTTAAAATTTGTTATTTTGATTTTTTCCCCAAAATTTGAATTTAAATGTCAGTGCAACGGTGGTATCACTGTTGCAGGTTTGCATGGCTAACAGTTCCTTCATGAAAACTTAAGCCATTATAAATCCAGAAAAAACTTTCCTTCCTACTGACTTCTCTTTCTAGTTAACATTAAGTGGAAAAACATTGCATTACCTGGCTCCTGGAAAAAGAGTACATGTACAGTACATGTATATTTTTAATAGTTCAGATTACAAAAACACATAGATAAACTACTCTAAACTGTTTTCATTTTAAATCAACTGGTCTCTTGGACATAGAAAATATGCTAATAAAAGCAATAACACACACCAGAAAAAGTGTAATTTTTCACTACATATTTATGCATATAAACCTTTATTTAAAATATTCCTTTAGCATAGTTTCTAGTATTTAATCTGCTAAATTGCTTAATTATAATTAAGTTTTGGTTCTAGTAAGTTGTCCCTATTGTTCCTATTATTGTCTGCCAGTGATATAGAACATAAAACAAGACAACTGTCCCCAGTCAAAAACGAAGCAGAGATTATTTAAAACCTAAGCTGAGTTATCTATATTATTTTTAGTGCTAATACAAAAGTTTGCATTAAAGTTTTAGTGAAAATAAGTAAATCCTTGAACTGTTAGAAACTGTAGCTATACAACTGATGATGCCTCAGTTAGAATAAATATATGTATAATATATAAATAAATTTGAGAACTGTGTGCCAACATTGCCCCTGCAGATAGGAGCACCTTTTTATTTTGAAATGCCCTAGGATGCTGGTCTTGTTGACATTACCCTTATCTGCATGACAGCAGTGAGCAAGGCTGAGCCTCTGCCCTGGTACCTAAGCTCCCTTTGTCATGTAGCAGACTGTGCCACAGTGCTGGGGTCTGCTGCTTTCCCATCTTTCATAAAAGGCAGAGATCCATTTGAAATCAGAGCTACTGGCATCCTCACAGGCCACAGTCCTGCACTTTGTTTTGCTGCTTTTGCAGCTGTAAAAATTGGAATGTAGGCAACACATTGAGAAAGCTCCCAAGTGTGGTCACCCATGGGAGAAACGCTGGTGACCACCAGGTGAGCACTCCTGAAGCCACTGCTGATTTGGCCTCCTCATCTCTCCACACTCTTCCTCCCCTAATTCCTGTCTTGGCTGGCCAGCACCACGATCCGGACACCTGGCAACATGGCCTCTCCTCCATATGAGATGGCCAATACATCCAGATTAAAAAACAAACCAAAACAGCAAGGCATTGAAACCAGGGAGACCCAGATGTCTAGAGCACAATATGTTCATGAAAGGGTAGCTAGATAAGTAGGTATGAAGAAGTGACAGCTGCATGTTCAGTGTCCTACGTCTGATATACCACATAATTTAATTTGCTGCATAATCACATATATTACTGAAATGAACTGCAGACAGATAATATCTTAGGGTTCAAGCATCAAGCTGAAGTGTAGGAGGGTATTTCAGATTGATTAATTGTTTTTTAAGGAAAAAATCTTGCTAGAAAATATATTATAAATGAAATACATATGTTGAAAATACATTCATTTTAACCAAAAAAATCCTACCAACGCAGGCCATCTGCTTTTGACTGATAGGTTTGGTAAACTGTCAGAATACCATGTAAACTGTTACAAATCTCTTTTAATGAATATCTCAAAAACATACATAGCTCACATTACTGGCAAGCTTTTAATGAAAATATATATCAAAGAATCAAATATGTGTGAATTCTGAATTTCAATTACTCAATAGGATAAAGAAAGAAGTCTGTAGAAAAACAGCAAGAGCTCCAGCTACCCCTTCCAAAATGAATCAAAACCCCATATATTATTTAAGTAATTCTAATCAATTTCTTAAGAAGTACGTTTTTCCATTGCTAGTTCCTTTAATATTATACATAATACAATGACTTCAGAAACAGTCCCTAATATTCTTGAACATTTGAATTTCACCATCATGCAAATGATCAAGTCTAGAGACTTTTGACTATGACAGAAGATCACATATGCCAAAAAGACAAAAAGCACTTTTTCCATCAACACATCAGGAGTAACACAGCCCCAACCCTTCCCTAAGCAGCTTTCTTCCCTGACATGCACCATTGGCCTCCCCCTTGCTCTTCACCTCATCAAGGCCAACCACAGGGCTGCCCACACAGGCCACACCTTCACAGAACTGCCTACAAGTACCTTAAAAGTGTAAGAATTCTGTTTCTGTAGAAAAGCAGATGGTATAGACTCAATGTCATGTAATCTCAATGTTTTCTCTACAAATCTCAGTCTTACATGCTACAATATTAGTATTGAATGGTGTGATAGCCCAGCACATTAATGACATGCAGTGAATAGAGCAGGTGCAGGTAGCTGTCAGATTCTATAGAATAACACTGGAAAATGCAAACTATTACTTATCATGTCTAGAAACTTCATGGCTTCTTTCACAGCTCCTTCCCCACAAGCTCTCTGTGACAGCAAACAGTCTTCTCCAGGCAGAGAGGACCACACTGTTTCCCCCTCTGAAGGCTGCAGTTGCAGTTTGTGCAGACTGGAGCCATCCGCGGTCTCTCTTCACTCTTCTTTGTCTGTACAAATGCTTTACCAAGTTCAGCATTAGATTCTCATATAAATCTGCCTTACCATAACATGAAATTCAGCTTCAGTTTTATTTCCCAGGGTAGGGATAGACTTCAGAATCTCCCCTTCTGTATTTTATTGATAGCATTTTTACACCATTTTAAATTGCTATCCCAGACTGTATTTCACATTACCCTGTTTTCAGTTTCTATGGTTCGTATGCTTAGATTTTGAAGCACCTTCTTCTTTTTATCAAATTATGTTTTTGAAAAAAGTTTCTTTTCAGCTGTGTGTATTTTTATTAAGGCAATAAGAATGGCATGAGAAGCTCAGAATACTCTAGTCTTGCTAAATGACTATGTGACAGCCTGTAATTTCTCTGTCATTAAAAATACATATTCTAGTAGTAAGTTCATGTTGGAAGAATGCTACCCTAAGGAATGGTTTTTCCTCATAGTATGTAATTTAAGTTTAATTAACATGCTGTGCATTAAAACAAAAAGTGGTCAGTGCTGGTAAGAGAAATTCTGATACATGTGAGCATTTATAACATGGGGAGTACAGCTACTTCTCATAAAGGAATTTCAGAATACCATTCACTGCATATATTTGCTCAGAAAGCTCTGATTGTTAATGGACCAGTGTCTTTCCTCAAGTATTGTTACGCAGGATGAGGTACACATGGAATTCTGGCAGGCCATGCAATAAGCATTGTGCACAAACTAATTAGCAGGATTACTCCTGGCAACATATCTACAGCAAAGATCAGAAAGAAAGTGTGAAGTTGAATATAGCAGTCTTTAAGATTAAGTTTTTTAAGTAATATTTTTATCCAGTAACATGAATTTTTAAAGCGGCTTATTCTCTGCTCCTACAAACAGCTCAACAGAGACTAGTTTTCCTTTTCTTCTGTACCTTACAAAATTCCTGGCTGGTAGTGATCACATCCCAGCAATAACCACTACTGACAGCTGATTTTGAACTTACATTTTAGGAAACAACAGAAATTCTTTCAAGAGTCTAAAAGACCTACAGGCCTTGGAAAAATGTTGGAATGTGGAGAGGAGATATGCATCAGCTGTTTCATGTCACATAATTTTAAAAAATAGAAGATGTCTAAAGGTAGTAAATGGTAGAAATTATTTGTTCTTTTGCATATGTTGTTTGGTATCAGTTTTCTATCCTGTGTAAGACAATCAGCATTAACCAGCATCTGAGTGCACCCCAGAAGTGCACACTGCAGAATATTAGTGTATTTTACATGCTTATTTTAGCATCCCCTGTGGCAGCAGTAACTTGTCAACTTTTAATAGTTTTATTACTAACTATATACTATATATATACTATATATATATTTACATTGCTGCATATTTAGGAAACTGTGGGAAAGATCAAAGAAACAGAACTGCAACAACGCTGGATTCTGCAAGGTTATTTCACCCCTTCAAAAGCCTCTGGGTAGCACCATGGGAAAGCCAACACTCCCACAGACACCATTTCACCAACACAGGAGCATTGCCACACAACACGGGAGCTGCTGACCCCTCTGCACAGGCATGATATGCATATGACAAACACAAAGAATTTCAGTCTGGTTTCCTAAATACAAAATTTTTGGTAGAGCAGAAGTGTCATGATGCTCAAGGGGTGTCTGGTGCCACTCCCAACCCTCACAGTGTCCCTCACCACCATGCAGACACCAAACTTGCAGACCATTGCAGCTGACATTCCTATTGCAAACTGCTGCAAATAAGACATGTTCATAACCCATATTTAATCCAACATGGTAGAACAAATAGGAAAGAGATGGTAAATGAACGTGAAAAAAATAGTTTGATACCATATTTTCTCAAACTCTGGAATAGCTTGGGAATGCTGTAGTTATTATTTTAAAAATAGCTTTTGAACTTCAGTAAAACCCTCAATGGGCACAGCTGCACCAGTCATTTAGTGGTAGGTGTCTATCAAGAAAATTATTTTTCACCATGAGCACTGTATTTATCACACATCCAGAATATGTTAGATCATTAACAAGTTAATATAAAGAAAACACTAATTGCAAACAACTTTAATTTTACTTTTGAAATAGATAATGGAGGAGTTAGTATTTTCCACCCCCTTTATATTTTTTACTAATGATACCTATATATTCAGCTGATTTGTTGCTATTTGGGATAGGATTTTGTTTTAGAGAGGAGTGATTGAATGGTAAGAGGTGCAATACTATACAAACCCTGGACTAATCTATTTATACTGCTTCTTGTTTTGAGCTAACCATGGGTATCTGCACAACAAAGCACCTCTCTACATGCAAACATACATACACATGTATATACATACATACATGCATACATATATCTGCAGCTGCAAAATTATTATTAATGTTCTATACTCAAGAGATTTTGATAATTAACTGAACCACCCAAGAGTTCATCATTATAATTTCCTGGAGCAATTCTAGATGACTTGGTTTCCCAGTGCATTCAAGAGAGTAAAACCTAATTAATTTGCAAGGACTCAATGGCAGGACAAAGTAGCTGCAAGCTATGCAATACTGCTCTTTCTCACAGGTAATCTTGTTACACGACCAAAGTTTTAGTCAGGGACAAAGATAACATATGGAGAATTGCACAGTACTCCAGTAGAAGTTCAATCACTAAAATATAAGGATTAGGAAAATGTCTTAATGGCATTACTTATACAGCTACTAGGGAAGGGGAGATCATTTGCCAGAGGAAATTTAATTTGCTGTGGAGCAGCACAATACTTTAGCTGCTTAGTCTTTTTTCCAGCCTTGCACTAGAACTTCTTCAGAGAGCAAATCCTAGAACAGTAATAACAAGGAACCCACGTTTCTTACAAAATATTTGTAGCACAAAGGGGAAAATGCAGTGATGCCTTCATAGATTGGCAGATTCGTATGATGATAGAGTTACAGTGGTAATTTTCAGTTCAATTTTATCAAATCAGCAGGTAAGATTTATATGTTTTCTGCTGTCACTACAGGCCTAGAAGTTACCAGAAGTCCAGGGCTATACAGCTGGTAAATCCTGGTGGCATGAAAGCCTCTTGAGTCACTCCATAGCTCTAACCTGCCAGACCTATTTCCTGACCCAGGGACCCAGCAAGTTACCCCAGCACTCTGTTGAACATTTTTTCTGGTTTATTGACCAGCCCTTTCAGCTGTGGTCTGTTTCTGAGGCGTGCATGTTCAATGGCAATGGTTTTTGCAAACTGTTCTAAACCTCCTTTCATTTCTCGTCTAATTTTTACATTGTATATTTACAGTTGGCAAAATATACACTATTTGTACAGTTTTCCACCCAACCTACTGTTAGCAAGTTGGAAGTCATGGTTAACTCTACCAAATGCCTCAATTTTCCCAAACATGCTTTCAATATCTAGTTTTGAGAACACAAAATTTTTAATTTTTATTTTCCCATAGGCCATCTTCATAATGGGTCAGCTCTCTGGAACTACAGACTATGCCTTTAAGAGATTAGTGTAAGAAGAAAAACTCTGAACAGGGAGGCAGGAATCACAACACTTGGATCAAGCCTTAGAAAAAAAGGCACATTTCCTGCCAGAATTTAAATGCTGAAAGATCCCTATCACAAAACTTGTTAAAATCAACACTAAAAGTAATTTTAGATGCTTGGATGAATAAAGAAATGTGTGCTTCAGTTTGTGCCACTGACTCATCCCTTTTCAAGAATAAAGAGTGTTCCATTGGCATGGTTTGGAAGAGTAGGAGCTGAGAAGCATTTAAAAGACAGAACTCCAAAAGATCTGAAGTAATAACTCTTCTGACAGCTTTGAACAGTATGCTACTTAGGATGCTGCATGGAATACTCTAAGCATATTTTAATTATAAAAAGAATTAACCCTGTCAGATAAGAAAGAAAAAGAAATTCTGAGTTCTTCCTGCTTTGAAATACGGGAGGTTTAGTAACCAATGCACCAAAAACAACTGCATTTGCGTTGTGAGTTCTTTTTCCTTGCTGTTGATAAATAGAAATGAGCAAGGAAGGTGCTACCACCTCCCTTGTCCTACACAGCACTGTGGCACTAGATAAAGCTAGTTACCATTGTCATTTAAATTACTCAGACTGGAATGTTTTACAGAACTTGCTCTTCTTTGAAGCAATGTTGGAGACAACTACAAATTCAGAAAGGCTGTTGCCAACTCTAAAGACTAAATTCAATAAATTAAAATTATTTGGATGGTTAAATGGAGACATATCTTTAAATTATTGGGTCAAATGTCTAAGCCTTCTGACAACAAACACAATGATGCAGTAATAGAGGACCTGGAGAAGCAAGTATCAAAGGTTCCTTTCATCACTACAATAACTTAAAAGGTCCACAGAAAAAAATTATTCCAAAAAACTAACTTAACATAAAGTTAATAATAGCTTTATGGTTGATCTGAAGTGTTACAGGTACTACCACCCCCTCTCCTCTTTCTCCCCTCCCAACTCTATTAGAGACCTATTAGAGTCTTTATTTTGGGTTCATAGCTGATAAGATGAGAATTATTTTCAACTTCTGTGTCAGACAGAAAGAAATTACCTGCTGCTTATATGTGGGTACATATTACACTACACTCCATGAAGAAATATTTATTTACAAATATTCATAGAAATGAGACTGACAAATTCTCTCATTGTAAAGCAAAATGGGTATTTTTTAGCAACACTTGAATAAATTTTAATTCATACATTAAAGAAGTTAAGGAAACATCACAGTTAATTATTTATAATGGTAATAACAAAAGGTGGCAAGCTGCAATGTTAGACATGAGGCCACACATACACATGCTCTAGTTACTAGCAGTTATATAAAGAAACAGCTCTGTATTTCAACAGTTAGTACTTGATGTGACAATGAATAGCACCAAGTAATCTTCTCATTACTATTATACAAAAAAAGATAGCACATGTTTTTCTAAAGAGATTGTATTTTATTACTCATTATGTTCCTGCCAAAGAATACAGAATCAAGGAAATACTTTTGCGGCTCTACTTTTGGCATGCTGAATCACAGCTGCCACAAATAAAGTGTAATAGACTCTTGATGTCAATTGTTTTTCAGGAATTAATGAATAATTGAAAAAAAATCAGATCAGTATTCTTTCTAAGCATCGGAAATGCTCTAGTCATTCTATTATATTAAAACCAAATCAAAAAGAGATCAGATTCAGAATCTTATCTCCATTACAATTACAAACACCTAGAGTCAATACCTTCATATAATAACTTTGTATGATATCTTTGCTTTGCTGTATGTACAGCACAAACTGGGAAAGGTTACTTATTCCCAAATAGGACTATTAGCACATACAGAGAATTACTGTATTAATAGAATTATTATGAAAGTACCAGCAATTTTTCATCTAAATAAAGGTTCTTAATGCTGTTTAGAATTTCTGATTTTTGCTAAATGCAATTTTCTGAGATGAAAAGTGAAATTCTAATAACTCACAAAAATACGAGGAAACAGAAATACGGGCAATAACATGTGATTCCAGGGAATCATCTCCCATATTAATATACATAGCAAACTGTTTGTATTGTAGTATATTCCTGTATACACCATTGCATGACTTTCTGTAAGAGGGTGCTTCTTACCTATCTAATCATTTTACTGACTTTTTATTTCTATGAAAATTATGCCATACTAGTGTTTGGATGCAAAGATTCCAAGCAATGAAGTCCAAGCAATACAGTAAAATTCTCTAAACCACCCCCATGGATTTCTAGAAGTGTTTTCTGACTGTGAATATGGAAAAAATTATATTACTAAACCAAAAAAAAAAAGGCATTACATTTCCAAACTTTTAATTCTGAATGATTTTTAAAAGCTATATTATCAAAATTGAAAAAATATTACAAAATGCTTTTATGCATTTTCAGTTACAAATTTTCAATATTCCCTGTTGTGAAATCATCTTTTTTCTGGTTTGTACAGCCCACACACATTAGCTGCCCTGTCTTTTAAATATTTAGATTCAAAAACTTAATCTTCAGTATATATAAAAAAATCTTCATGTAACATCCAGTAGGAAGCACTAATAAATTGTAAGAGAAGGAAAAGTTATTGTGGCTGTCCTGTGCTGTTTCCAGCTATCTAGATGTCTGCATAAATAAATATGAATCACGGATTATTTTAGCATCTCTAGGACAGCTAATTGGAATTAATTTACTGCATATACTTATACTCCAGTATAAAAGCTTGTCAACAATTCCTTAAAGGAAGCTGCCATCATCACCATACATGGAACTGTATTTTATAAAAATCACAACAAGAAGATTTTCTACTTCAAGAAGGCTTCATCAGGTATTTAACAAAAATGTTGCTTCTCTTGCATCAATACAAGTCCACTACCCATCTTCTGCTACGTGCATACACATATATCAGGAAATAAGAAAGTCAAATTGGTTTGTCTTATACCTCAGTGAAAGAGTTGGGTGCCTGAAAAGAGCATTTTATCCTGTCTTAAAATGAGTATCAAAGATGATAGTTATGAAATTGTTGCCTCTCAAGGTGCCTATTGTCCTCTCCATAGGTTTCCACACAACCTTTAGTTGCTGAACCTTGCTGACACTAAGGTAGGTGTCTTAAATCCAGATATCCTACTTCTGACCAGTGAAGTGAGCCCACCTTATTGATCACATAAAATAGATTAAAAATTAATCTTATTTCAAAGGCTGCATTAGTAGTGATTGTCTTAAAATAATTTATGTTGCTCATGCTCTACCAGCACACTGACGATGACTTAACACATGTCCTTTAACACCCAATTTTGTCACTAATGTCAGTGTAAACCCACAGTGAACTCTTCTTAATACATGCAAAATTCTTTTGGACTTACTGAAATATAAACCAGCATTAGGCTACAAAACTTGCCACTAACATCCACTGGATTGAATCCATGAGTTCACCTTTCTTGCATGAATGTTTAACTAACATTAACATTCACTTTTACACTGTAATAAATTGAAATTTCTACTATTCAACTCCCAAACTCTGAAGGACAAATCTACAAGGAACACATTGAAAGAAATACCATGTCCAGCACTTATAGAGAGGTAAGTGCTGAGAAAAAGCACCATCAAGCTGAAGAACTGAATGCTGGAAGAGAATTGAATGTGAACATATAAAAAGCTTTGAAGTACAATTAGAGCATTTGTCAATGCAATTCCCTACTGAGCACTGCCCCAATTCACTGAAGCCTAGCAGGACATTCACCTTTCTGTCCCTGTGCACTCTGGCAATCTCAGGTAATGCATCTTTGGTCTGACCAATACGGCCTTGTGTGTCCTCAGAGATGGAGAAATAAACAGCCTGAGTAGCATCCCCCACTGAGACAGAGAAGTAAACTGCAAGAGGTAGAGGTAAAAGGTTTATTTAGCACACAACAGAAAAATCCAGTCAATTGTTTTCAAAAAAATCCCAAAAACCTGGTCTATGAGGAGACTAAGAGCAAATGGCTGTTTTGGCAGAGCAAAAAGCGAGCAAAAAGTATAATCCAATCCAAATGTATGGATATGGATACATAGGGGCAGTGAGGGAGGAGAGACAAGAGACATGGGCACCACAGAAGCAAATGAGTATGAACCAGCAATGAATAAATTCAAGCTGCATGTTAGAAGTCTATTTCTAACTATAGAACATCCTGCAAGGTTCAGCAAATTCAACCACAAGATGCCTTCACTCAGGTATTCATCATGCATGGTCATCACTAATCGTACAGTTATAGACAATCTTGATTGTTACTTTAGGACCTTGAAATTTCTGTAGTAAAAGAGTGTAAAACATAGAAATAAAATAATTTCACAGTTCATGTTTCATGCATATAAGTTTTTTTTAGTTAACTGTTTTAGGAGTCTTCCTTTCCAAAAAGCTGTTAAGCAAAGCATAAGCAAAGCTGTATGGTTAAAACAAGAGATAGTTTTCATTGAATTAAAAAAAAATGAGTGAAAAGAATACAAAATTAGAATTAAAAATAACCACTTGGGGTTTTTTTTTGTAATATACAGTGAATAAGAAAGCCTATAGAGGCAAATTGTATTGATAATATCAAGAAAACAGCACGCTGCTTGGAATTGTTTTCACTAGACGTTGACAGTACATTGAACTACAATAATTATCCAGTATTTCAGTTCATTGTAAACATGCTGACAACTTTAAGAAAAAGAAATCAGCATCCCTTCATGAAATCCACAGACATTTCATGTAACTTTGCATTTGAGGGAATTACCAGTGAATCATAATTTGCAAAGAGAAGATCAAAATGAAAATGTCAGAAAAAAAGTTTAACCTTTTTCGACATGTGAAACTTGAAGAGACCCTTTTATATCAAAAGTGCTCTATAATGACAGCTGGTTTTAATTACAATACAAACTAAGTAAACTTTTCAGTGTGCACAAGTATAAAGATTTTGAACCGCAAAGACTAAAGATTTGTCTGTACTGCAAAAACTGGTAGAGGATTCTGGATGATTGCTACAATTTCACAGCAGTCCATGGAAAGTCCAGAAAGCCTACTTTCTACAGTTATCATTCATTTTCTAAATTTTATTTCATCATCCCAAATAGTATCATTACTTGGATGAATAAGGTGTAAAGTTCTGTGTGAATTACAAATTCTTACTTACATCTGGTTAGTGTATTTTTAAGTGTAAGTATATTCACTTAGCTGCAAATCCTGGAGCTTCCCTGGAAAGCCTGCTGGGCAAAATCATGTAGCAGTTAGAAACGAGAAACAGTCAGTCACAGGCTTTGCCTCGTCTCTTCTGGCATTAACTTCCACAGTGGGGGCTCTGGCTCTCAGATGGTTTTCACAGGAAACAAGCCAGGAGTATCTTCTACTATTCTGTGTGGTACATGGCATAGAATGGTGTATTTTGCTTTTCTTAAAGGTAGACATTTTCAAACTATCAGATGGTTTTGTAGGTGGAGAATTTTAGCTTTGTTCTGATGAGCACAAATTGCAAGCGAAGTTCACAGAGGAAAAGGATGTATTCTGTTGTCCACGAGAAGCACTGCTGGTGATCCACTGGACCACTGGATAGTTAACAGTATCAAGTATATCCTTAAGTTAATTCTTAGTGTATTTTTTTAGTAATTCAAAGCTATTCTTCTTCTCTAAAATGCAACAAATTATTTTTGTTAAATCACACAGTTAAAAATAGAACCTACTTGGGCTCAAGTGCCCTACATCCTGTGCCGTGTGGCACCACTGAAGCAGTGAACATGCTGAAGGCTGGACCCTTACTTCACAACCTGAATAAGTACTCCAAACAAAGCAGAATGCTACAGGGCCTAACAAACACCTGTAATAGGATATTTGAAAACACTTATTTCTGCTCTTTTTTTTGACTTCTGGTGGGGGGACTCAGGCAATGCATTTCACTGATGTATCATGGGCAGAGTCGCCTTAGGGTCATGTTTCTACAGTGTATGGTGTGACTCTTCTTTTTTACTTCCAGGCTGGAAAGGGTTTATAACAATAAAAGCTCATGGAAACCAAAAGCAGCAGTTTGCTGGCTTTCTTGCTGCCAACCTGCAGAAATCTTTCTCGTTACAGAACCGTGACAGGTGTTGACAGCCTTTGCAGAGAGCAGCAAAGAGATCTCCAATGTAAATGTAAGCTCCAGCATAAATGCAGTCTGAGACAGCTTAGTGTTTCTGGTCTATGGTTAATCAAAAAACTATACTTGTTTTCTTTGATAAAAGTAACAGTGCATTGGCTTGGAGAAGAACTGGTTTGTTCGTATCTTCGCAACAAATCTGATGAACAACATACTGGATCATAGCAGAAAACTGATTTATAAGGAACAGTTGTGACTGCTCAGCCCACTGAGTCACTTACAGAGGTCCATACCCCAACTTTTCCTGTATTTCTTAGAGTTAAATCATGTGAAACACAGTTTGTAAAGACTGCATCTGCATGTAGTTACATATGGTGTAACTATTGATGACTGAGAAATTATTCAATGCAGTAACTAACTGTAAGAATACAAGAACTTGCAACTTTTGGTATTAAATTGTTTTCATAGTTTTGCTCATATACAGCAACATCAGTAGATATCAAGTTCTGACAATATTGTTCAGCATTATCACTGAACAATTTTGAAAGCTTCCTTCTGTCATAACTCTCAAAAGCATCATCAGCTTTTTGGGAGGACAGGAGCTAAGATTGCTTCTGCATTTGAACCAAATACCAAAAAAACCCCAATTCCTTCCATTATACAGTATTAGATACAGAGAGGTTTTTCTCCTTCCTTTGCACAAACTGTGCATGAGGTTTCCTGAGAAATTCTGGATTCCAGCAGTAACTCCCCCAGCAGCACTTAAGCCTCTCAACCTCAAGCTCAAAACACTAAACTTCTTGCAAACACAGTAGCTATCAGTTCTCTGTAAAATTCTGGCTTCCTGCCTCTCACTTCCACAGCCCTATATATTACCAAGGCAGAGGTTAACGTGCCAGCACCATTCAGTGGATCAGCAGGGCTGAGAGATCCAAGAGGCAGCACACGATTTGCGTATGCACCCATTACTGGTGCAGAAGGCAATAATCCTGTCTGAATTCTGCAACTCTAATAATCTTCGTTTTTCTCCCCTGATAATTCACATTTATCCAACACCCTTCTCTGCAATTTAGCTCTTTATTTAGCTCACAAAGTAGGCATTATCCTAAGTAGTTAGAGTATTCATCTTTTGGTGTCAGTGCCAGTTACCCCGGCAACAAACCTTTGAAGGGAAACCTTGTTTTCATCTGGTAACTCAAAATAGGACTAAAGGGTCAACTGGAAAGCAAATGCAAAAAGGCTGTTCTTAAGACTGAAAAGTATTCAACACATGTCCCTCTTTCATTTACAGAGTACAAATGTCTGAGAGAGATAATTTTTTTAAATTTACTATGACACATGACTGGGGGAAAACCCCCTAAAAAGTGGTCTGATAGTTGCTCACTTAAAAAATAGATGTGACAGCATTGCATTGCAAGAAGAACTTCGGAGAAGCCTCAAGAATGTAGATGATACAATCCTGACCAAATTTAAATAAGAAGAAACCACACAGTCTAATTACAAACACTAGAAACAACAACACAGATTTTAAGTCTGCTGTGTCTGACACACATCTGTGTGCATACACACACGAAGGCTGTATGTCACACTTGCCCTGCATTTGGGACCTATGTGTGCTGTATTTGCTGAGTTTAGACAAAGTAGTCCTGTGACCAAGCAATATAAGCACTGAATTAAAAATGGGTCCTATGGCAAAGGAAAAAGGTGAAACAACTGATGTGAGTTAACTGAGACTCTGCCTGTTGACTTGTAGAGCAGTGGTGCTTTCTGCGGAAACAGCATGTGAGTCTCCATAAATACACGAAAGTGGAAGAGATTTTGACTCTCTTCTGCCAAGGCTGGGAATGAGGCCGTTGTGTGATTTGGATCACCTGAAGTAAAATCTCTGAGACTGAGTAAAAAAACCCACACTCCTCTGATGACAATGGATTTGCTACAATTATGCTTTATATAAGGCAGAATGAGGTGATAGCAAGGCAGTGCAGTGGTAGAATGAACTCCACATGACAGCATCACAGAGCATGGGACTCGTCTGACAAAAGACAGATACAGTCTACCCTGTCACCCGTCCTGTAAAAAACATGTAGAAAAGCTGATACTCTTAGACAGTTCACATCAATAGAAACTAAAGATCTAAGTCAGGCCAGGTGAACTGCACGGAATACCTATTTCTCCCCACTGGCTATTTAAGGGAGCACAGGGTGACTGCCTTCCATGAGATATCAATAGCACAGCACAGTCTCTGATGCCAGGGGACATAATTCCCACTCCAAAGCTCGAGTCAGCATGGACTCACCTCAGGAAACAGCAAGCCTGGTATTTCCTCTGAAATCCCCTTGACGTATAAACTCAAAGCCCAAATCGATACAAGGATGATATAAATATATTCCTGATTGTACTTATATGGGGCATGGGAATTTCAAAACAAGCCACAAATCCAGAAATGCCAATTACATTCATTCTCATTCTGGATGCTTCAGATTATCATGGCAAACAATTGAATATAACTGCCAGACCGATAATTTTGCATTGGTTTTGACTTTATTGAAAGAAGTCAGTTTGAAAGAAAATAACTTCTTATCAATAGTTGTAAAAACAGTTAACATTAAAAAAATTTAAAATGTATGTTATATTTAAAATATGGTATATTTTGAAAATATAACATAATTTAAAAATTGCTTTGTCTTGAGGAAGTAGCTTCAGTCAGCAAGCAGCACTGTAATTACTGACCAAGCATGCATAGGTCAACATTGCTCAGCAGAAATATTAGCTGCTTTTTTAAAATTTTAATTTGCATTTATAAAAATAGAATCTGGATATTTGTTTCACAAGTCTTGGAATAATGTGCACACAATATTTACCATTTTGGTATAACCTTCTTCTACTGAAATTAATCAAGTGGCACTGATTTCAACGGAAAAAAAGGACCAGTTCATGTTTGCAATACCATCTACTGCTTCCACTAGCAAATAATGGAGGACATGTGATGCTTTTATTTTAACTGCTTGGATTTCTTCTCTCTGAAGTGCATTAGGATAAAATTAGTAAGCAATATTTCTACCCACTTGTGATTAGCAATAAATACTCACTCTTGTAGTCTGGTGCCCTTTTCCCCTGTGAAATCTAATCAACACCCACTTTCAAAAATTCAGATATGGAGATACATATTTCTTCTTGTGTAGAAAAAGGACAAGGAAAGATGAAACGATACTGTATGATAGCAGCTATGGATCTTTACGGTGGGGAAAAGAATTACTAATGAAGGAATATCTACACAATTATGAAGTGAAAAGAAAACATTTAGTATTTTTTCTGGTTCTGAAATTAGGGATGCAGTGGGAAATATGCAGTGAAAAATGCTTTGGTTCTACTGAGTATAGCAGAAAGGATTCAGCTTCCAGTTTAGAAAGCCCTGAACCATTCCTTATCTTAAGTAAATGTGGTTACTAGGGGAGAGATCCAGGAGGATGTTAGCTCCTTCATTCTTCCTCCAAGAATCCATTATTGGCTTGTCCTGGAATATTATGAATTCGAGTTGCTAAGACCTTAGGCTGTTTTCATAAGGCTATTTCATGAAAAAAGGATGACCAGTGGTTTTTTTACTTAATATTGTAAATTTCTATTTTCTACTGAGTCTGCTTCTAAAATACTACTCTTCTAAAGTATTTTTCCTAATCAGAAGAAAATGCATGCTTCTGATTCACCTTCCAACAGATTTTTGGTGAATACCCATTTATCTTGTTCTTGATTGGGATAATTGATTTGTCTACGTGACAGTCAGATGTATGTAAAAGATAAACATATTTCTGTAAATTTGATTGCAAGCCAACAAGACCCCAAACTAACACTTACAGTCTTACATACAGTTACATACAAAACTTAAGAAAATCCCAGGGTAGCTAGGACAGGATGTCTGCTACAGGTGCAAACTGTAAAAGCAGTGGTACAAGGACCAATTTCTTCACACTACATCTCTGGAAGTAATACTGCACTCTGGTGCAGTGTTATTAACACCTGGGTGGATGGCAACTGATTCAGTATGTTTGTGTCTCAGAAGAGAAAGAAACTGATTATAAAATACCTTAGAAACACACCAGAGATGCACAGAAGACATGTTTATGCATACAAGTTCTGGGTTCTTATTAATATGAACCCTAAGGCAAACTTTTGCCATTGTGAACTGATGGATTGAAGGCATACTCTGTTTCCACTGGGGAGATGGTTCTTTTTTATACAAACATTTCCTGCTTTGAACTTCTGTGAAAATTTTGGTTTAGACTACTGAACAGCTTACTTCTTGCTCTTCCTTTAAACTCAAGCCTCTATCAGTGTTACCTCTGCTAAGAATGCAGTTTATTGGGAAACAGCCTAGACTGTCTCAGAGCAGTCTCTCTTTCTCAAGATACTAACTCATATCCGTGGGCACAAATCAACCTGTGTAAAAAAGAGGAAATATTTTGTTCTCTCTCTCTCCCCAGAGGTCTGAGCCAAATTACACAGGAAGTGTAGAAAACAGTTTTGTCTTCTTGTTGCATCTCCTTTTAACAGAAGAGTTTCATGTTCAGTAAATGAAAAAAAAAACTTAGAAATATCTGAGCTTATCCAAAAGCAAAATGGATTTTGTTTGTGATGCTTTTGAAACAATTACTTTTCAGGAAAGCCAGTTATGGAAGAGTTCCAATATCCCATTAAATGTTCTTCTTTTTAATCTAAATGTTCTATTTACATGTTATAAAGAAAGTTTTAAAGGTTGTAGACACTTGTGGATGAATTTAACAATTGAATTTAATAAATTAAATTATTATTACTTTGAATGACTAAGAAATTTTTATTTAAATTAAAATACTTTCTTGAAAATTTGCTCTTTCCTTTTGTTTCTTTATGAAAAATCTGTTGTCTTAATTGTTATCTAATAAATCCTGTTGGTTTCCAATTAGCCACAACTTTTTGGCACTACTTGTTAAATGTATTCATTTGCTGATATTTTGCATTTTAATTTATAAAACACTGAATATAAATTGTGTCAAACTGCATTCAGATGAAAATTAGAGCCACCAAATGTAGAAAATAATATTCTAAAAACAGTTAAGTACATTTGTCAGACTTCTGGATTCATACACACATAGTCTCTTCCCTCCCCACAATTATTCCCAGTTTAGGAAAATTATTCACAAATTAAAAGGATGTCGTATTTTCAGCTGAATGAACTAAAATTCCTGATGCTCACATATTTAAGGAATTTAGAATTGAGAGACTTGTTTCTATATGTAAAAATGGATAGAATGCCACTGCATTTCGGTTCCATATGAATCTCTGTATTTCTTGAACTGAGCAAACCAAAAATACTATTTCTTTAACCTCAGAACACACTAGAGACCACTACAGAGAGGTTAAGCCAGAAGTTCACGTTTGGTAATATGTCAAACATTCTGGCTCTACAATTCGTAGCACTTAGAAATTTTTGAAACAAAATGTAAATATTGTGTAATAGTAAATATTAACTGATATGTCATCGGTTTAGACAGGAAGTACAGCTTTGAAGAAAAATAAGGCTTACTTGAATAGACAGAACTGACTCAAATTGTTATGCACCAGAACACACATACACACATAGATATATCATATTCACCTCCTGCAAAATATGGAGGTGGGATATGAATCCTACTCCTTCCTAGCATTCCAGAATTGTACTGGTCAGCATAGCATTTTCTTTTCAACATGAAAAGAAGCCACACAATAGTTTCTCTGTAGTCACTGATGTCAGGAATCACCTACTTTTTGAAACAGCCCTAAAACAAAAGTAGGCAAACTGGGTCACAACAGCCAAGTTCTGTGTGTGACAGCAGATTCTGAACTTGGTCCAGAGCCACACAAGACCTGGTCATTCTAAATTTATCTCACTTAGCATTTCATCACCTTTTGTCCCCAGAAACAGAGTTGTTTTCTGGAAAAAGACCTCCCTGGTTTCTGACCATCTTGTATTTCAGTCAGAGCCAAACACACGTTCAGTTCAACCAGAGGAAAAAAAAAAGAATGATTCCTCATAGAGTCAGGGCAATGTCAAAAAAGGTTATGAAAATAAGCACAACATTCTTCCATAAGGAATTTCACTATGTATAAAGAAAAATGTACTAACCAGATTATAAATTGAACTTGATTTACCATGAAAATACAAGCTGCTTATTTTCCCCTAAAGTTTGTTTAAATGCCAAAACATTTCAACTTCAGAATAAATTTAAGTTTACTGAAAAATGGAAACAACTTTTGTCTTTTTGTTACTAGGTATTTCCATTAATGTATTGGGTATTAATGTAGTGGGTATTTCAAGGTATTACGTTAAGAGGCTACTAGAAAACTAGGATAAACCTTAGACCCTGTGTATGATTCTGACTCCATCAGCTATTTCTGAAATAGAATTTGGGCAAACTATATTCCTCTTGCACTCCATCAAGTCCAGCTTTCTGTCTAACGTATTTTCTCCCACAAAAATTTTGTCCTTCTAAGACCATTTTTGCACAAAAACTCCTCACTTCTGTAGCCAAAGACTACCTTTAAAAAAAATAAAATTATATTATCTCACAACTGTTATCCACTGAATTTTCTGTCTGGAGCGAGGAGTCCTCATTCCTGACAAAATCTCAATTCAGTTGGAAATTAAGAAAGGAGGAATAATCCTTCAGTGCTGTCAAACAATAGAGATGGTTGAAACTCTCGGTTTCCAACATGATGCTTCATCCTCACATGGAGCGGAACATAAAAAGGAGTTAATTTTTAACCATGCACAAGCCCAGTGAAGATTTGCATATGGACACTCACATCTTCAAACCAGAGCACCAGCTCCCCGCACCGACTGAAGATCTCAGAGGTCCTCCTTCTATCTGCTTCTCTCTCAGCTATGATGGTAAGAAAATATTCATCTTTTTTGCTCCACAGACTCCAACTGCAATCTCACAAAATGTCTTTTTTTTTCCATAAACAAAGCCAAAAATAACTACTTAGTCATTTGATTGTGAACAGAATAGCCTTTTATCAAAGCACTGCACCACTGCTGACAGATATGGATATAATAATCACCCTCCCCAAATATGTAACCTAGAAGGACATATAGTTCTTACCAAGGAGAGAAAAATACATCTAAGTGGAACTGCATTGCTTGCTCAGTTCTCGACTGGTTTTATAAATCTGTAAGAAGTCTGTTCTAATACAGTTATAACAATTGCTTTTAGCTAATCTGCCTAATTAGACATAACCAGGAATACCATATGGATACAGGACAAACCATTCCACAACACATTATGCTAAGAAGCAAGGATTTGGGGGTTATGCTGATTATTTAATGCCTCTTAGAGTCAGGAAGCCACAGTGAACAGACGGATCAAATGGCAAATAACCCCACAGCAGCCAAATGTTGGCAGTGGTAACCCCGCCAGCACCTGCAGAAAGGGCAACAAATCCCCAGCCTTCTGGGCTACGCTTCAGAGCAAAACCGCCTGTAAACATTTCAAACTATTTAACTATGACAGTCAGGCTTACCTCAAACCTCACACTGGTGATAAAATACTGGTTATGTGAGTCTGCTGCGTACGCACAAAGAAGCTGCCTTAGCTATCAAAGACCTCGTGTTCACTAAGATTGATTTCAAATAAACATAGCTCTCTGTGTTGCTGGGAAATGGGGGGAATTGAAATACTATCATATTTTCTATTATTACAGGCACATATCACATAGCACAGCAGGACCCAATTAGTGTTAGTATGACATTAGTATGACATTAATGATTATTAATGGCAATTGGTTTGGACAAAATTGGACTGCTTCACAGGATTTGATCCATTCATTAATTCCCAGTTTTCAGGATACCTTCCAGAAGCAAAGCAAAGTGTTTTTGTCATTGCAAACATTAAAAAGGCACATATAATACATTTTGTTCTGGGCTGCGGCAGTTAATTGAAATTATATGTCTCAAGCAATCTGGCCACAAAACCAGGATGCTCACCGTGGAAGTGGCCTAGAATAAAGGGTGCAAAAGCAGATATTTCATAATTTGAAATGATAAGCTGAAACTGGTGAGGCATATTTCATACACAGAAACAGTTTCACTCTCTGACTTCAGTCAGTGACTCTCTCTTGTAGGATCAACTGGAAAAAATATTTTTGGCTCTTTGGTCAAAGAGAGTTATTTCCAAGATGAACAAGATAAACACTCCAAGATTTTCTGTTTGTGGTTGCTTAGAAAGTAAAAATACCTGGGGGTAATAAAGGGCTAGATTTTTAAAATGAGGAAAGATGGTAATAGTGTCCCACATGTGCAATTGCTCTGTGCTAAGACCACTCAGGGAGGATACTGGATGCTAAGACTGAGCTACTCCAGAGTGAATTCCCTAGCTGCCAACAGAGGCAATAGTATCATAGAATCAGAGAACAGCTTGGTTAGAAGGGATCTTTAAAGGTCCCTGCAATTAGATCCAGTTGCTCAGTGCCCCTCCAACCTGACCTTGAATCTTTCCAAGGATAGGGCATCTATCACTTCTCTGTGCAACCAGCTCCAATGTTTCACCACTTGATTCATAAAAGAATTATTCCTTATATCTAGTGTGTATCTACAATCTTTTAGTTTATAACCATTATCTGTTGGCCTATCACAAAAGTCCCAACCAAAAACCATCTGGAGCAGCTCCATAATCCACAAAATGTTTTAAAAAGTACTGATAAACACATGAATAGATCTCCCTGAGAAAAAGGACATGACAGTTCCCATGAAACATAATCACATGTATGAAATGTTGAGATACACAGAAGAAATGGAGATCCTACCCCAAAACACTTTGTAAATTTGTAGCTGGAAGTTCACTCAAGGAAAATAAAAGGATAGAAGTGTGACTAACCAAAGACACAACCACTTCTCCTAAGTAACTTTCTGAATCTAAAGGCAATCACTCTGTATGATTGGTTAAAAATTACCAAGTCTAGTCATTACAAGCCAATATTCATAATGCTATGGTTAGGGAACCCAAAAAAAGACTTATCAACCTTTGAATTTCTGGAAACATCACAAACAGTGTGTTTAATAAATATATACATACACAAGGGCAATATTATAGGTAAAACCTGAAAAAAATGTAAAAGCAAACTAGTACATTAAAAGTATACAGAAAACACAGTTACTTCAGATAATTAAAAAAAAACTTAGAAGAAAAATAAACATTTAACCAGTGATAATTATAATCTTTATCAAAGATAAGGTTATTGCTAAAAATACTGTGAAAAAAATCTGTTTGCAATTATACCATTCTAAGCAGAGATACTGCTTTGAAAAGTAAAAGTTGAAGCATTAAGTTAAAGGTATTAAACTCATCACTTTTTGTATGTGAGGATGTTGTACATAACCTGAGCATGTCCTCTGACTAGAATTTTTCTTTGTCTATGTGATGGTAATTGCTTAAAATAAAAGAATATCATCAACACACAGTCTTTATTACTGCACTGGCTATTGTGGGGGGAGCTTTTTCCCCCTCCTTTGGATAAAGGAGGGGGAAGAGAGGAAGAAAAAAAAAAACTATTCTTGCTGCTTGCTTGCAGAGAAATGTGTACTCCAGATTGGACAGTGAACTCAGAGTTGTTTTGATTTTAATACTTAATTCATTAGTAATGGAAAAACTTCACATCATAGTGAAGGAATAATCTGGTGAATTTCTCAACTTGTAGGACATTGTTTTTGATAATTTGCCAAGCAGAGCGGAAGATTTATTACGCAGAGTATGCCAAAATGGCAAAAGGCTTCTCACGCTGTAGGGCCACAAAACAATTGTTTTATGAGACTGAATTTACTGGTTCTTATGCTTTATGGCCCTATATTGCCATGCAAAAAAACCCAACAAAAACCAAACGTTAAGTCTTCTGCAGGTCTTGCATTGCATCCCAACAGTTTGAGAAACCAGCTGGGACATTTCATTTGGTTCTTTCAGGCCATCAAATCACCTTTTACTTTAATACATGTATCAACAGTTCTGTAAGCCAGATGGCCAGTGGTTCAACTTTTGCTATCACAGTTTTGTTACTTTGTTATGAGGAAAAGTAAAAACATTTGTCCTTAAAGATAGATTATTTTCACTGTCCTTGAATATAGTACAGGTGATATACCTCTGTTTACTCTTATACAAAGTTTATTTTTAAAATTCAGATATGTGCTGCAAAATACACACTTTGGTCATAGAAGAAGACAGTAATTTTTATTTTTACTTCAAATTTCTTCTTGTAATTATAAGCAAAAGAGGGCTTTTCTTTTTTTTATTTTTTTTTCTTTTAAAGCACTATCTTTCATACATCTGCAGTTTAGGTCTAATTTGTTAGAATTAAAAAATTAGGTCAAAACATTTCTGGAGTAGAAGAAAAATCCCAGTTCTGAAAATATCTAATGTACCATCTAATGTTATCAAGAAAACACATTTTAGTTTGTCAGTGGGATACAGCATTGTGAGTAAGAAGCAGATCTGACACCGATGGGAAAAGATAAAATACCCAAAATTTTTTCTTAACCATAGGAATATACCTAGAGTGACGTATCTCTATTCTCACTTGTAAGTTTACAAGTGCATATCTATTTTTCCTAGTTCTTGTACAGTAGTCCCTGATGCCTCTTTTTTCAGTTAAGAAAAAAGTAGGTGCTGAGATACAGCAAATAAACTTCAAGCCCAGACTGTTGTCATGGTTACTCTGAGACATACTAGTATAGAAAGTATTTTACAGGTAATTTTCTATTTTGTTTTAAAAATTATTCATTTGTTTACAAAGTTAAAATTCTTTCCTACTGAATGCTTAGGTGCCAATACATCCATAATTTAGTGGCTACTGTTTTTCCAAGTAATTTAGTCTTAATGGCCTCTGCCCAGTGGAAAATGTGGTATCATAAGGGTTTTCAGAGCAATTCCAAGCAAGACACAGCAAAGTGTTTTGTCTTGATAAATTGGACAAACCAGCCTTAGCATACTACCTTCTAAATATGTGGCTTCACAGATGAATTATATGTTCATTTTACTCCAATGCTTTAGCTAAAGGCTGGTTTATTTATTTATTCTGGAGACATTTCCTTATGCTATTGCAGTTAAGCACTTGCCAGCAATTTTATTTTTAGACTATGCACTTTGGTGGTAAAAACTGAGAAACAGCAATATTTCACACTGAAATCTTTATTTTTATTGTTCCAAAAAGATGTTTCTTTTCTGAAACCATCTACCCTTCAAACATATTTAAGAGTTTGAAGATCTGCAATAGAAAGATGGAATGCTCAGGTCATATTTCATGTGTGCCTGTGAAAGAGTTAGAATTTACATGTGTAAACAGAAGTTGGTGAAAGATTTTCATAAAATTCTCAGCAGCAGGCAAAACTGTTTATTTAAAATAATGTTTGTGTACTCCAGCTCAGCAACTGATGCAAAGCAATACAAAGTTTTCAAACACAGTTAACCTCAAATTTTACAAGCATGCTAATGGTCTGGCAGTTCAAGTATGTTACTGAAAATGTGAGCTGACTTCAAGCATTGCATTGCTTTGGGTAGCTTTGTTCAACATGCTCCTGGCTAATTTTAACACAGGATCTTCATTCTGACAGGATTAAAATTAATGATGTGCATGTCTTGATAGGGGATCAAACGCTTTAGGGAACTATTCTTGTATAAAACTAACCAGAAAGGTAGGCAAT
>PYHW01010164.1:777539-795592 GCA_013186435.1 Turdus rufiventris
AAATTCTCTTACATATCCACAACGAGTCTGTTTAAATGTGCATTTAGAAAGTACCTTTCTGAAGACTAAAGGAATGGAAAAAAAGAAAACTTGAAGAAGGACTGAGATAAAAGGTAATGGAAAATGAGATTCAAGTCAGCAGGCAGATGGAAAGGAGGTAATTCAAATTAATTATTATCCATTAACTACCTGATATGCTGCAAACACAGTCGCAGCGTCCCAAATTGCTCCCAACTCTGCAGTCTTACACTCTCTTGGCAGGGATAAATGGAAAAATGAGGAAAAGGATAAAAACATGAACATATTAAAGCAAATAAGCAGGCTTCCGTCTCCCTCAGCAACGCAAGGATGAGGACAAGTGCAATTCACCACACCTATGTTTAATTTGTCCATCTATCTATCCCCTTGTTCAAAAGCAAATGGCTTTCCTCACACCTGCTGTAACCAAGCAGACCCAGAGAATCACCTTAGGTAAAATGTAATGAAGTATTAGTAATAGTAAAGCATTAGTAATAGAGCATTAGCAATAAAACACATGCCTTGGCCAGAACTTCATCAGCTTTCATGATATGAACTAGGGGATTGTCTTCAGCACTTACTGATACCAGCCTCTGGATTGGTCACAAAACCCAAATTTCCCCACAGAGTCTCAGATCCCTCTCCCAGCAAAAAAAGGCAGTAGGGTCCCTTTTGCCAGCATAAATAAAATGATTAAATGAAACATTAAATGTTTCATTCTCAGTCTCTGGTCAAGTGGTGCCAGGCCAGAAGTAGCCATCTGATTGCTTCTAAGTGCCATGGTGGCAAACAAAAGTCAATCAGCTGAAGCAAGGTCAGTCAGACTGGACAGAAACAGGGATTTCCCATTTTCCCATGCTGGCCTGGGAGCATCCCGCTTTTGCTAGGGGGGAAAAACCTTACTAAGTCTAATTCCTGTAAATGAAGAGCAAAGCAACTTTATCTTAATGAGGGCACAGTCTAATTTAGGTGGGGACTACATACGCACAATGTATGCTCATTGTTTTTTAATTATTTAAGTCACTCAGTGATTGAATTTATTTTAATTGGTTTCTAGAGGGCCAGTATCATGCGTCACACGTGCCCAGGGGAGGAAAGGCAAGGGCTCAAAATCCAGTAAAATAAATGAGCCTGGATCCTGATACAGACTTGGGATTTGAAGGAAATGCAACATATCACCCTAAGAAACATGAAGGGAAAAGCTGTAATGGCACAGGAAGTGCAGGAAAGGGAAAGAAATCAAGCCAACCTCACAACATCACTGCACTGTTAATTAATTAAGAATCCAAGCCAAAGTAGACATGTGCAAATGCCATTGGCATCTCCTTTACCATACCCAGACATGAAGATCTGTAGACAGGTCACAGATCCCTTTATCACTGATTATGTCATGATGGAGCAAAAGGAAATTACCTTTAGTATTTAATTTTAGATGTAGAACTCCAGGTGTGAACAACATTTCACAGTTATGTCCTAGCTGAGAAGCAAATACCTAAAGGCAATCTGTAGAAGCTCTAGGCTATAGAGGGCAGGATGGTCTTCACAAAAGGGGTGAGGGAAAAGACACCTTGCTTGCACATCATTTTTTGATCCTTTCCCAAAGGCCAGACCCATCTATAACTGCAAACCTCTGCTCTAAAGCAATTCTTGACAGTTTCTTACTTTATTTCTGGTAGCTAAATGTAAACAAAATCATCTGTGTTTCCTCTTTCATTTTTTGTTTGATTGGTTGTTTTTAACTATGACAGAATGTCTTAAATTATGTTTTTCTAAATAATTCAGGTGCAAGGAAACACATTGCTAAAAAAAATCTCAGCTAGTATAACCCACAACTAAAACGTATGACTGAAAACTCATTATTGAGACATGGATAAGGAACATCAGGCAAATTTGAGATCAGGGAATGACAGTGCCTCAAGCTATAATTAGAAAAGAGAAAGAACATTCACTGTCCTTAAGTTGATGCTGTCTTATAACCAAGACATATGTAAAACAACACACATATGAATTCATCATTTCTGAATATAGAAACAGACAGTGAAATGTTCAGGGCTGTTCACACATTATCACAATTCACAGGCATCTCCAGCCCTGAAAGCATTTGTCTCCCCCTACTCCATATATACTTTCTAAAATGAGAGAATGGAAATAACCAACTCTAAAGGAAAGTGCATAAAATACAATGTGAGCATCTTTCTCACAGGTTTCCCATATCATATTTATGAGAAGCCTTTCCCTCCAAAAAATAAAGATCTCAGCCCACTAAGCTCTTCCCAAGTTTTTACCATACACCACACAGAAAGCCCAACAAGCTTTCAATCCACTCTTCCAAAGTTCTTACTTCATTAACCTCCTCCCAGCACAGTTTCCTGAGTGGTACTCCAATTGTAGATGTTCTCTGAGAGCATGACATCAAAGATTTATGCTTCCTTTAGCTATAGCATTTATTTAATTTTCAATATAACTTCATGTTTAAGAACTCAAGACTTTACTGAATTATCAAATATTAATCTTCTTCCTAAAAATGAATTCCCATAAAGTCTTAGAAATTTGAAGTAAAGCATATATATTTTTCCATGAAGAAGACAACACAATTCTTCAAGAAAATTTGTGTAAGCTGAAAAACTCAAAAGCTACAGACTGCAAATAATTAAAGTTCAATCCTGCAAAGTCAGACTTGCAGAAGCATCCTTACTCTCATACTTTCCTCTAATTTGAAAAAACTTGTAATTTGAGCTGGGAACTACAAGGTTTGAGTCATTAGCATTAAAAAGTCTTTTCCGAGAACATATTTAATACAGATGGCACAATGCAAACATAAAATAGCTTAATTACTAAACCGAAACAACTTAGCACGAAGCTTCATTCATGCTTTTTTCCTACAACATCACATGTGTTCCAACTCTGATAATTATACTATACTTTAAATAGCATTCCAGTCCCTGTTATTAGTATTAAGCGCAAATTTTGAAAATAGGTGTGGATTCATCCTGAACTAAAACCTTTTCCATGTGATGCCCAACATTTGCTTTGCAAATAAAAAATGTTAAACAACATCCTAAATTCTCACTGGTCCTCCCATGCTGCAGATGCAATCAATTAAAACATGAGAATACAGGTGGATAAATCTCTCTACAAGTTGCAGGCAGTAAGGTACTGACTTCAACTCCACAATCCCAAATGAAAATGGGAGAAGAGTGCCACATGTCCTTGTCTTCAGTACCAAGTTTTAATTTTTTTTCTTTTTTTGAAATGCCATCCTCAAAATGCTTGAGGTTTTTACATATTTCCAGGCTACCTTCCCCTCATCGCTTGTCATTTAGGGAGATGTAGTACAGTGAAACTGCTGTGAGTCCTGTTTCTGCAACCCTTGGAAGTTTTACTTGCAAACAAAGGCAGTGCTGACTCTGCAGCTGTAGAACTGACTGAGAAATTTTTCAGCATTTAGTTCTGGTTTACTTTTAAATAACAAAAAGATAAAAGAGCACTAACAGAGCACAGAGTTTCATTAGGTCCTAAATCAATGTACATGCAAAAAGTGCAGAAGAACAACTTTGCCAAAAGACCAGAAGAACCCAAACACACTCTCCATCCATTTCCTCTGTTGTTTCAAGAGCTCTCCTGTGGGTGTCCATGAAGAACAGTTTGGCAAGCTGCCCAAGCTCAGCAGGTAAAAGCTGGGACTACAGGAGCAAGAAGGGAGTTTATCTACAACAAAGGGAATAGGGAACTGGAAGCTGCAAGGGAGGAGAGAGCCTGTGGTCATAGGATGGACCTAGCACCCTTTGTACTTGGGACATGAATTGCAAGTTATCTGTCTCACTGAAGTTGAGGGGATAGCTTGCTATTGACACCCAGACTGAATTATTGCTGTGATGACTCAGGGACCACTGCTTACAGGGGAAATTCAGGTCTATTCTGAGGCTCCCATGGTGTTCAGAGTGCATTCAAGCAATGCAAAAATGTGTATCCAGGACTATGAAATCTCCCTGGTCAGAAGGAAGAGATCTGTCTGTAGGACTATTTCAACCAAACGTCATGTACCTCAGCAGGCAGAAACAAAAAAAGAAAATTCTGTCTGGAGGAAGTTAACTGCAAGACAGATCTTTTAAAACATTTTCTCCTACATATTATTTGCATAGTTGCAAACGTTATATTTAATTTCTCCCTTAGAAGCTGTAAAGTATTTTACTAAACAAATGTTCTCAGATTTCATAACATGAAATACCTTCTTTTTCTAATAACCCAGGAAAAAAGTCACTGCAGACTTTGTTTTAGCAGAAACATAAGGTAAAGAATAAGAGAATCATAACTATAACAGAGGTATAAATTCTATTTTAAAAATCCATTTTTAGATAAAACAGTGTATTAGCTGAACAAATTAATCTTGCCCAAAGCACAGAAGAAACCTCAATTAAAATTTGCTTTAGCATGCAAAATTATTAGGTATATTTCTGTGAGCTTAGAGATATTTCTGTCTTTCAGAATTTTTCCACAAAATTCTGAAATTATCTACTAAACTAGAATACTCCTATGACCATCTATGTCGAGAATCCATTCTACTTTCTCTTCTCATCCAGTCACCAGTCTCATAAGAGGACTCCTTCAGCATGGCAAGCTGGTAATATGAACTAGGACTTTACATCCTTTCCTCTTTTTCCTAACCTTTCAAAAGATCTCACCATTTTAAAAGACTTAATATTTCCTAAATCATAGCTTGTAAACCAGAGAACACACTTTTGTGTGGGTTTAGATACAATTAAAGAAAGCCTTCACAAAGGCTGCTCTGACAAACGCTACAAATCCACCCCAAAAATACAGAAAGAGCAGCTGACGCATGTGCCTGTGCACCCCCACCCACAAACACAGAGTAAGACTTAAGTGATGACATAAACATGAGAAACAAAAGAAAATTAGACTGTCTGGATTCCTAGATGAGAGATTTATCCCAATTTTGTTTCCATGCTGTACAACACACCAGACAGGAAATCTCCCCCACTAAGCAGCAAGGTAAATTGAAGAGCAGAATACAGAGACATACCACAGTTACTTAACAGTTTATCACCACCACATGTAGGTAATAATCCTTTAACTTTATTTATTCTATGAAGTATATACAGCTTTTGAGCAAAGATTACCTCTAAATCTCTTAGTGAGGTATCAGACCTCTCAAATGGAAAATGTCTAGCTCCATCCATACTCAAAACCATAATCTACTGATGTGTAAAGCTCCTCATTATCAAATAGTAGTGGTACTTTTGGGCATACCTGGCACAGCTGGGCCACTGTGGCTAATAAATACTCTCTACCTGCGGTTCCAAATATTTTTCAACATTTTAGCACCAATATCTAATCAATTAAATAATATTTAATCGATGACAGCTTTCTTAAATTGAAAAGTAATTGTTGCAGTAACATCGAAGGAACAAATACCACAAGGTCTGTTTTTAAATCCATAGCCAACCAGTGCCTTTCTATGATTCAGAATACAGTATCAAGCTCAAATTTAACAGATAATAAACAAATTAGTAGGAGGTACTTCAAAGCCCTTGTTCTATTTTTTGAGACAGGGCTCACCACAGCTATACAAATGTGCTTCCAGAGGTACATACAGGACTCACAGTACCACTAACACCCAACTCCCACCGACAGTCACTGCTTCCCACTGCTGATGAGCACCACTACACTTTGTGACCTGCAGAGAAGGGCTCACCCAAACACACAGCAAACGAGTTGAGGGAACAATCCTCCACCATGGTCTGACAGTGACCGTCTCTGGCTTTCTTGGCGAGGCACAGGCTGAGTTTGCCTGACCTTTACACTGCTCTGCAGCAGCACATTCTGCACACTCTGTCTGCTCATCATCAGGGCAGTAGTTATGCTGCTGTCTCTCCAAGGAGTGTGAAGGGACTGTGAATAGTCTCATAGTAGGTACCCATTTTAATGCAAGGTTCTAAGCCCACTTTGAGCAAGGAGAGGCCATCTGATCCAGACCACAGACTGGGGCTCACATCACCTTTTGCTTGAAAACACCTCCTGTTTCATCAACTTGTTGTTTCAACACTGCTACAGTCATCAAAATGATGATAAATATGTGGAGTTCTCTGAGTCCAGATAACTACCTCCATGCCTACCTATGTTAAATGACCACCTCCAATTTTTTCTGCAGTATTTCAATATTCCTGCAGCAAATGCCTGGGATTCAATGGACAACCATAATACCCATACAGCAGGTATCTTCTCATATCATAAACTATGCAAAGCTTAAAAAAGTCACCATCACTGCCACAGATGGCACTAAATGGTATGCAAAAAAACCCAAGCACTGCTTCCTGATGCTAAAAGCACCCTGGAAATAGGGTGGACAGAAAAAGATGACAGTCAGGAGGAGAAAGAGATGTCCTTGGTTAATATAAGAAAGTAAAAAAAGCCAGGGAGGCAGAAACAGCAGTAACTGGGGAAGAAGTGAAGGGATTGAGATATGCCAATAGAAAAAATATGTTGAGTATTAAAAAAACAAAGTTGCAAATATGAGTGAATGTTGAAAAAATGGATGTAGTCATCATCGTTAAGAAAACATAAACTCAGTACTTTCTGAGCAGGAAAGTGTTACAGTGTGTTTGGTACAAGACTTAAACCAAATGCTTCAAAAGCAAAAAATATGCCTAGAATATATAAAGATTTACACTATGAAAAATTGTAGACCACGCTCAAAAATGTTACTGATGTGAATTGACTACTGTCTTCAGGGAAAGCAGCTACTTAGGAGAAGCAGCAAGAAGAGATCCCACCAGCAAGCAAGGAAGCTGAGGTGCATTGTGCTGTACCAGCACAGCACAGGTCAGGGCTTCCTGTTGATTAAGTAGTGAAATAAAACCAAGTCAATGCACACCACACAACACTCTGCCTATTTGCTACTTGCCAATTCACAGGTTTTTTTGAAGCCAGCAAAATGTCTACCAATAGCACACATCTGCTCTCTCAGATATCCACTGCTCTTATACTTGGTCTTCAACTGCTGTAATAGGAACAAACATCATGTTTTTAATCAAACTGACCTTCTTTTCCTTACTGTTTTTCCTTATTAGGAATGCTTAGAACTTGGAGCCAAATCTGCAGTCTCAGTTCAAACCTTTAAATGGTTTTAGCCGTTACCTAATAGAGACTCACAGTCCCCCTCAACTCCTGGGGTTCTGTTGATTATTCTGAAACAAATTCTTTGATCGAGTTTGCCAAAGGAACAGAATAGCCAAGAAAAATAAAACTGAAATTCTGTCATATATTCAACATCAACATAACTTGATTATTGCAAAATACACCATGTCACAAAGCATAATTTTTTTCTCTCACATTGTCTAAAATTACATTTTGTTGATATACATACATATATAACAGTTACTATCTGGCTTTTTTTGAACATCTCTTTTTGCGTCTGAGACCCATGCCCCAAAGATACGTAAATTATATCCAAGCACTATAGAACAGTCTGTCCATTTTATTCTGTTTCTAATTTTAAAATCAAAATCTCTATAATCCCCATTGATGAACATATAATAGACTAAATTATCAAAACGTGGTTCTGGTATACCCTTTTCAGATATTAAAAATGTAAGGATTTTAGCGTAGAGAATTTTGTTTAAATATTGAATTCAAACATACACTTTCCTAGCAATTGATTTATCTTGAGATGCTTGATAGTAAATGTTTTCTTCTGTGTCATTATTCTTGTAGATTAAAATCTGGACACCACTTCCCCAATGTTCCACAGCAATTACCCTTCTACAAATCAGTAATAATTGAAAGAGTTTCACCTTAAGGAAGTTCATTTTTGGTCCTCACACTAGAACTTGGGTTCAGTCCCTCAGCACTCCACCCTGTTGAGAGATCCATGAACCTCAGCTTTAAACAAATGAGAATGACTTCTGTCATCTTTTATGGTACACCAACCATCATCTTTGGCCCTTGATTACTTCAAAGGAAATGTTGCTGCAGAGGTTCCAACGGAACTAGCAGAGAACCCCACCAAATCCCTTTCTCAATAACCTGAATGTTGGCTCAACAGATTTGCAAAAACCTACCAGAAAGTCCTCCACACAGCAAGCCTCAGCAATGCACTGAAATTCATCCACTAATTACCCATTTGCCCCTCGTTGTCAGCAATTAAAAAAAAAAATACCTTGCTTCAAGTTTGTCACCACTTCCCTCTCCACAACCCAAATATGGAACATTTCTGTCCACATTGCCTTGACAAGGAGACTGAACTAGCAAATAAAACATTCTAAGAAAATTAGCAATAAGATCATATTTTGGCATGTTAAAAGACAGCCAGATTCTCATCCCTGTCTGGTTTTCCTTAAAGCTTCCTTAAAGCCCTGGTTTTTATTCCTGGAAGAAAAAAACCCCATGAATTCTAAGAAATAATTGACAGCTTTTCCACAATTCTTCCTATTTTTTTTATCTTAAATCACTTTAGAAGTCCACATTATAAGAAAAAAAACCCCATAACATTTCTAGAGGGAGAAGCGAATACATGGTTAACTGCAATATAAATTATATTGCCATATATTTATAGGATTTAAAATATAAAGCAAATCAACAAAATTCCAGGGTTTTTAACTTTACAGATAGATATAGATAGAAATGAGTTACATTCATTCACAACATATCTTTTAATGATTTATCAAATTTCATACAGATAACCATTTTTATACCTTGCCTCTTGTGCTTCATATCTTTAGGAAAAGCCATTATTAGTTGCATTTTTGCTGGCACAAAAACAGCTCTTACTCTCTAACTTGTGGAAAAGTGGCTTCATTCCCATTTCTAATTTCAGAGTGGAACTGATTATGACTGGGTTATGAACCCATATCCTACAGAGAGCCAATAAAAACATAAATAGGAAAAAAGTTTTTATAAAGAACTTTATAAAAATATTTTTAATAGAATTCTGTTGGCATCTAAAATTTTGCTAGAATGTTTACAACTCTACAAATCTTAGAAACCTAAAAGGGACACAGGCTTTAACTTCTTGCACATTTACTGCTGAGAAAAGATACAGCAGTTAGTAGTATTTCAGAAACTGTTCTCGTCCTTCAAAGATCATCAGTATCCAGAAAAAAAAAAATCTTGATTAAAAAAATAAATGCTGTCAATTTATTCTCTTTACTATGTTTAAAAAGCTACTAACTAGCTTGTTAAAATGATAATAATACATTATAAAATTGACAAGAATATGCAGAATAAAAAGAAATTCTAAGCATTTGATTTTGGTTGTTTGTTTTTCTTCTTTATTTTAAACATGCAACTATGTTCTTTCTTTAGAAGGGGAAAAAAAACCCAAATACAAAAAATGACCAAAACCAGGTCAAGCATCCTCTTTCTAAGAGTCTCCTATCCATCCAAACCTTTCAGTGACCTTTTCTTGGAAAAAAACCCCTGGCTTTTCAGCTTTCATATAACCTTATTTTTTAAGGTATCTGACTAGAACTTTTAGCCATCCTGCCAAATAGCAACAAATGAAATGTTAATTTTGTATTTCTGGTGTTTTTGTGATGGATACACACCCAGAAACAGGTATGATCCAACTCATGTAATACAGACAAACTTTAGCCATTGGTGACATTTAAAACAAGGAACCTGAAAGGGTTACCAAATTCCACAGCACTCACCACATGTAGATGTAATGGCATTCAAAGGCACAGGGTGGCATGCAGCAAAACTCTTGCTGCTTTTTAAATTGCAGGTAAATTAATTATGCCAACTTACTTACAAATTACTTCCCAAGTTTAGAATAGAATTAATTTATGCATATACAGTTTGTGCTCGCATATACTCAATCTCTCCATTCCTGCTAATCAACTAGTCTGTGAACCTAACCCTGAGCATGTTGTTTCTAAGGCATTTGGTCATTCTGGGTTATTGATTATGCCTCTTGTTTCACATCATTAATTTTAATCTCATTCATTACTTTTATATGTATTTCTGTAAAGCTCTCATTAGTTAACAAAGAGTTTAGATTGAATCTACTGGAGCTAAATTTGGAAGAGAAAAAAAAAATGCAAGACATCAAGTATTTCTCAGTTACACCTACAAATCAGCAGTAAAAAATAGACTTTAAAATCATCATTCTCGTGAGAGCTGCAAAATTAAAAACAAAGCCACTGTGGTTGGAACCTCTTTTGTCATGATTACGTGATTTTTCTTTGCCTCCAACATCCTGATGAGACTACATTAATTAACATGTACAGCCTTGAAGAAAATTTTACTGAGAGATATGATTACATGTTGTTCTCCTGAAGCAGGATATTGCATTTTCTGTGTAGTGCAGATAGCAACGTCACTCTAAAAAACACTTGATATTAAAACATGCTGATTTAAAACTGAAATAATTTACTCCAAACCAGATTTATTTAGCTGAGTTCAAACACTAAACTATTTTTCTACAGAACAGTTACCCAAGGGAAAGTCTCTATTTAAAACTAAAAAAGCCTAATTTTTCAAGGCAACAAAACAAGATACTATTTTTTTGCTGGAAAGACAAAGGTGCAGAAAAGAAAAACCTGCAAGTGTTCTTATATTGTACAAAACAGTGAGCATATTTAGTGAGGTTTTTTCCATAGTCTCAAGTATTTTTAAAATATAATTTAATGTACTTCTCAGAGCACAGTTGCATCAGCTCCCTAAGGAGTTAGAGCATTTCTGGATGTTTCTGAAGGTGCAAAGCCCCTTTCCTGCATGGGACCTCCACCCACCCCATACACCTGGCCTTATCCAAGTGGTGTCCTGCACTCTACTTTCTTGGCCGCCCCTCTCTGTTTATTCAGTCCTTGAAGCATCCAAGTGACCATCCAGTTCATTTTGAGAGTTTTCCTTCAATAACAGTTCCAAATGCTGGCTACTGCCTAGAAAGCACTGCAATTGCTTAACATCAACATCCCTCTGGGCTAGTAAGAGGTTGTGATTTTGATCTTCATATAGTCATCTTTTTAGTCCTTAAGGATTAAATAATAGGTGTGGGGGTATTTAATATTTACCTTCCTGGGAGAACTATAATTCAAAGGAAGTGCTGTTCTTGTTCATGGCTGAAAGACCGTGGGTGAAACCTAAGTGTCAAACCAACTTTAAGATGCTGTGATTTGCATTTTTTGAGAGGATTCCTCTTTTGGAGGAGCACGATGCACATTTATGGCACAAGAAAACCAATGTTACTACTGCCATTCATTTAAATCAGTTATCCATGGGCAAACTCAGTGTATTCTAAAATACCCACATCATATAGTCTCAAACTCATCCTGTTTGCTTCTGGGAGTAAGGTTAGTTTGGTCCTCTTCAGTAACAAATGAGACAGCAGTTAGAATGGAGTTGGATTCTTCTGGAAACAAGACTTCTGCAGACAGGTGGTTTGTGTGCCCACTCATCCACTCCAGGTTCCTCCCAAAGCAATTTGGCTTTTCATCTCAGTAGCTAATTCTAATCTCATTTGAAAGAGAGGAGAATTGACTAAAAATTTTGCCTTCTTACATACTTAATGAAAATAAATGACCTGGCAGAGGAAAAAAATTATGTGCAAATTTTGTGCCAAAGAAAGGTTTCCCATGTGACACAGCTCCTGCTGCATGTCAGAAATCCATAGAAGAGGAACCTGCAATATGATGCCACAGAAGAGAAAAAAGCATCAGACTGAGCTCTGATCATACTAAAGCACCAAAACAGAAAACAAACATAATGCCATGTTTTATTAATTTTGCTACTTAAGGGCCTGCCTGTTCATTAAAATCATACTGAGGGGAAGCTGCATGAGGAGTGGCTGAGGGCACTGGGTCTGTTTAGCCTGGAAGAGACTGAGAGGAGACCTCAGTGCAGTTACAGCTTCCTTGTGAGAGGAAAGGAGGGGCAGGCTCTGATCTCTGCTCTGTGCTGACAGTGACAGGACAGAGGGAGCGGCCTGAAGCTGTGTCAGGGGAGATTTAGGGTGGATATCAAGAAAAAGATGCTTCATCCTGAGGGTGTTTGGGCACTGGAACAGGCTCCCAAAGGAAGCTGTCACAGTCCCAAGCCTGACAGAGTTCAAGAAGTGTTTGGACAATGCTCTCAGGCACATGGTGTGACTCTTGGGGCTGTCCTGTACAGGGCAGGAGTTGGACTTTGATGATCCTTGTGGGTCCCCTCCACCTCAGCATATTCTGCAATTCTCCACTCATCCAGCATCTTTTGCATTTTATAACTGCCAACTTTATATGCAAAGACACAGATTGGGAGAAAAGACTAAGCAATATTGTCTTGGAATCAGTCAATAAATGTGATGTAAGGTTGTGACTGCCAAAATGCCTTTGCAAAATGTGAGGCAATAACTCCTTCTCACTTAACACAGAGGTCACAGCAGAAATAACTGTTTGCCAAAGACCAGGTTCCCCACCATGCCTGTGTCCAGCCAAGCTCAGCAAGAGGGTTTGCTCTGCATTTGCCATAAGGCACTTCCAGGAACTTCAGTGGCCTTAACAATTCTCTTCCACAGAATTTCAATATATTATTTGTGCCTTGCTTGTTACATGAATTAACCTGTGCATTCCATGTGCTAGCCCAGAGCCATAAATGGTGATATCCACCGCTGGCTTCTAAACTCACCTTTAAAAAATGTGAGACCTTGAGCTGTTTGCTGTCTTCACTCCCCAATTCCCCAACATGTGTAGAGAGTTTGGATCATCAGGAAGTTCCAGGAGGAAAAGGGAAGAGTCATATTGCAGGGTATCAGTTATCTGCTTTTTTTCTTACTCCAAAATTTTGGGTGGTAGGTTATCAAGGAGATCCCAGCAACTCCACAGCAAACATTCCTCACAGACCAAACATAGAAACTATGGAAAGGGTCTGGGTCAATTGGTTTCCAGCATGTTGCATATTTTTATTTCAAACAAAACATTTAGATGTTTATTTAAACTACAAGATATTCAAGACCTGGACATAAAAAATCCCACTGAAATTAAAAAAAAAATATATATTTTTCAATTCTTAATTTAATCAGGAGAAATATTAAGTGCAGAATCTTTTCTAAATTATGTAATTTTGAAAAAGTCCATGGGAATGTGGTAGGATGTCCAAAGCTCCAGCTATGAAATACATGGATGTTTCTGACTAGTGAGCTTCCCTTCAGCTTGCCTCCAGAGAGGTCCACGAAGGAAATACAGGTGGCAAATGGCAAACTGAAAGCACAAGGACCTGAGGAGGCAGACAGACAGCAGGACAGATTGGTGGGCAGGAGTGTGAAGCAAAGTGGAACAGAGTCATCACCCATCTGTGTTCCTTGCAACTAGAACTGCAGGATGATCAACAGGTTTCTGTTGTACTTCCTCATGGTTTCCCCCTAGAAACATCTATTAACTGAGATCAGTAAGGTTAGGAAAAGCAGAAACAGCCAAACACACATACAATTTTCCCAGAACTCAATGCTGAATGGCACTTGATTGGTATTTCATAGCATAACATTAAAAAATGCTACCGTTTTTAGGTTATTTTCCTGATCTATGAAATCCTCAATACTGTTACAGCAGCACTTCACAGGAAAACATTGTCACATCTAAGAGCATATTTCTTCTATGATTTTTTTTCCTATCAAGAGCATAGCTCCAACAAGTTCCTTCGTGCTTAAAACTGTGACTACTCTAAATGAATCATGAAAGCTAGTGGTTGTTGTACTGGCTTCTCAAGCTGTTATTTTCTGCCTCAAGCCAAATTTAAAAGAAGAAACACCAGTGTGTAACATCAACTTGTCTTCAATTACTGGCTTGCTTCATTTGCATTCTCTCAACCAAGAGTTGTGAAATGTTAAACAACCTGAAGAATACTTCTAACTTGCAGAAAGTTTGCTTTGAATTATCCTCTGATTAGTAGCATATTAACAGGGTTTCTTTATCTTAAAATTGCTTCAGGCATAAATAAAAGTAGAAAGGTTAAAACATTACATCTAACTACCAAACACAAAAGTACTACTACAAACATTAGCAGTCAAAAAAATTTGTACTTTCATATAAAGTCAACAAAGGCTGCATTTGATACCTGAACTGCTCACTTTGATTGGAGATCTTTAAAAAAAAAAATCAAGATAGACAAATGGTAAGTAAAAATGAAGAAATACATATGAAGGGAGTCACCTTTCTTTAATGTGTGCTGGGGGATAAAATACACTTCTAAAATATTACTTACATATACAAGACTTCAGGTAAAAGAAAGTAAAAAAATATAAAGTTGTCCAAAGAGGTGGCAGATGTCGCATCCCTGGAAACATTCAAGGCCAGGTTCTCGGAGAAACCTGACCTAGGTGAAGATGTCCCTGCTCATTGCAGATGATCTTTAAATGCCCCTTCCAATCCAAACTATTCTAAGATGCTGTGATTCTTTATGAAGGACAAACACCTCCTTTTAGTTGGATTCTGAAATGCCTGCATCAAAAGAGAAGCCTGGAACAGCTAGCACCATGACACTGCAGCTGGTCCATTAAAGGTTTTCAAGTATTAATCATTCCTCAGTATAGAGCCACGTTTGCAGTCCTGAGGGATAAGACCTGAGTCCTTAATAACTGCAAAGGCCAAGGTGAGTCTCTTCAGTGTGCATCCTGTGCAAGCCCAGATAGGTGCTTGCTGTGGTTATTAGCTCTGCAACAGGGCACTGCTGCATGGTCCTCAGCTCCCTTACAGCAGAAGCCCTGGAAAACACCAAGATTCAAACTGAAAGTATTAGCAAAGACACAAAGTCTGACTAAGAAAGGGTGAAAAACATATTTGCATCTACAACTTCAACGGTTTTAAAGCAGAGCACCCTTGTTCACAAGTTTCAGAAGCAAGCCCACAGTCACCAATTTTTTTCCCAATAATTTGTCTTTTCTGGAGGGCTAGAAGTGACTGATTAAAAGATAAAGCTGGAGGTCAGCTTGTCAAACTCTATTAACAGCTTCTAATACTTTAAACCAGTATTCAGCAGTACTTACAACCTGCGTCTCCACCCTTTCCTTCAGCTTGCCAACTCTGTACTTGTAATACTGAATTCTGCTGCTTAGAGCACCAAGCAGAGGGAAGAAGCTCATCTCAAGAGTATCAGCCTCCCCTCTGTGAATTCATAATGAAAAATGCAACAAGAAATCTCTAGTAAGAGTCACGCTTCTTTTCCACACTTTGGTCATCTGCAGAGAAAAGGGGGTGGGAGGGGTGGAAGAGAGAGAATGGCTGGTTGGGAATTTTTAGCAAATATTTATCCTAAAAAAACATGCCAATTCACAAGTATCCCAACATTCATCAAAGAAAATTATTGATTTTATTTCTGCTTCACAGGAATATTGACAAGTCTGAAAAGCCTTTGATTTCAGGTGAGAAAGTCTTCTTAGTGAAGTTAAACTCAGTACATTAAGAAAAATATAGCATGATGGGGCCAAACTGAAGCACAGTACTTATCTAAGAGGTATTTTTACATTTAAATTAGAAAAAAGGGAACACCAATTTTTTGCTCCAGTTTGGGATTGAATTTTTTAAATCCCACATTTTCTCAAGAGAAAGAATATTCTCTGCCAGCTCCAACTACCAATCAGCCTCTCCACACCATGTTCTGTGGAGTTTTGGGTATGCCTATACTGCTAAAGGCAAGGTGGCCAGAAGAGATCTTGGGCACCACACTCCTGGACACTTCAGCTGTTCGAGCCCCCAGCTCTGGTTTGCTCTTTATCTTCAGGAACAGTTTGTTCCCACAACCCCTCAATTTTGGGAAAAATGACAGCAGATGGATGAAGTGGCCACAGAACTGGTTAATGTGCTACTTAACAGTAGGTTATAAATCTTGTGATTTAAGTTTAGTGCTATAAAAAACACCATTTTGGTGAGCTGCAACAGAGTTTTCTCATTCTTTTGGGTAGTTTGGACAAAAACCCCAAAGAATATATGTAAGAACTATCACCTGATGGCCAGAATTTTGTTGGAACTCATTCACTTGATGATGCTTCTGCGTGCATTTAGCATGAGGAATAACCCAGCATATACATTAAATAACAACTAAACATGCTCACATTGCATTGGCACACCTACCCAGTGTATGGCTGCTGGGTCAAAAGCAAAACAGCACAGAAAGGAAGGGAAAGCTTAAAGCATGGGAGAAATGTCAAAATTTTGAAAGCTACAGAGCAAGGGATAAATGTTAATTCACAGCAATAATAATTTTTAAAGCTACAGTGCATGGGTTTTAGAATTATATTTTTATAAAAATTATCTACCAAATTTTTAAAAAAAGAAACAAAAAATGCCCCAGCAATTACCCCATTTTTCAGTTTTGGCTTTATTTTTCTACTCTCTGATTCTCCAATATCACTTCAATTTTCTTCTATTGGAAATATAAGATGTTGTCTATATTATTTTCTGGAATTTTAGGGAATGCATTTACTGTTATTATCTACCTAATTGCATTAGAAAATGTATTTTAAGTAAAAGAAAGTGAATAAACTAGTAAAGTATTTAACACAATTTTTCAAATGCATGTACTAGAAGGAGTCTTTTTAATTTTAAGGTAAGGTCTTAGAGAAAAAAGAAATCACATGCAAAGGATTTTTAGCAGGGGGAATAAACAAGACTCAAAAGATCCTCTATTTTAAAGAAAGAATAAAAAAATGAGGATGACCAACAGGGAAAGGCCTAACTAAAAATACAGTAATTTCAAGACCATAAGGCGCACCGGACTATAAGGTGCACCCCCCGGGAGTTGGCAACTTTCACAACTTTGTTGATCATATAAGGCGCACTGGACTATAAGGCGCACTATTTTTTTGCAGGGAGGAGCTGTGTGGCTTGCAACAAAGTAATGAATTACTGGCAGGAGCTCAATTTGCAAACATTTTTCAAAGATCGGTGAAGCCTTTAAACACAGCCCCAGGTGCCCTCTATGTGCAACGGGCCCTGGCGCTCTCACCCGCCCCCGGCACTGGCTGGCACGGCTCACGACTCCTGGCTCCCACTGCACTGCCATGCTGCGTCCTGGCTTCTCCTCGGCCAGTGGTGGCACCGCTTCTCAGCGCTTTCCCGCGGTGCTTTTTCGCCACTTTTTGGTGCTTTCCAGTGGTGCTTCTTGGCGCTTCCCCGTGGCCGCGCCGCTTCCCCACGCTTCTCTCCAGCCAGCGGCCACACCGGTTCCCAGTTTCCCCCACCCGATGGCCACGGCTCCCGCGGTTCCCGACTCCCCCCGCACGGCCGCAGCTCCCGTGGGTCCCGGCTCAGCTCACAGATCGCACTTCCGGGTTCACAAATTACTGAACTTTGTACATCAGATAAGGCACACTGGACTATAAGGCGCCCTTCCAGGTTCGGGGAAAAATTTTAGTCAAAAGGGTGCGCCTTATAGTCATGAAATTACTGTAACTGTGAAAACAGTGACCCAAACGTAGCATTCACATCACTACAGACTACATTGCCTACCCAGATTTGAAGTGATTAACATAACACCAGCAGGCCAGCAGTTTATGAGCACCACACAGCCACCTTAACAGACATTCACTGACGCCACCCAGAGAAAACCATGCCTGCACTCAGCCAAGGGTAGCTGATGTGGGACATCACCTCTCAAATAAAACCAAGAAAACTGGGGCAGACCTCAAAAAACAAATCTAAAGAAGATAAAAAGATTCTGGGTTTCTCTTTAAAAGTGCATAATAAATGGATTTTTTTTCCTTACACCTTTAAATTCTATACACTTCTCTGAGGAGGTAATATTTTCAATAAATGAATGAAGGTAATTTTGTGCTCTGGAAATTGATAGATTTCTTGCATTTCAACCAACACTGTACACTGTGGCACTTACAGTAATTTCACGAATATAAGCCGCACCATTTTGACTAAAATTTTGGTCTGAACCCAAAGTGCGGCTTATAATCAGGTGCAGCTTATATATGGACAAAGAATGAAAAGTTGCTGTTTCAGTTTGGAGAACAGGTATCTGCTCAGAAAGGCAGGAGCTTCTCTTTGAAATGGAGAATGTAAATCCCCTCCCTCCAAATTATTATAATTTTGAAATCA